>OY744606.1:43422526-43516718 GCA_963556255.1 Allolobophora icterica | reverse complement strand
ACTGCACAATAGCTCATTTAGGTGTACAACCACGGCGCACTTTAACCGTATAATGTCACAAGCTCCAGCGCTAAGATATGCCTGAAAATAGTAATGCCTTGGTCCTCTCTCGTCACTTCCTCTCCTCTCTCTCTCCCTCTCTTCTCACTTCTCTCCCTCTTCTCTCCTCTCTCTCTCTCTCTCTCTCTCTCTCTCTCTCTCTCTCTCTCTCTCTCTCTCTCTCTCTCTCTCTCTACTCTCTCTCTCTCTCTCCTCTCTCTCTCTCTCTCTCTCTCTCTCTCTCTCCTCTCTACTCTCTCTCTCTCTCTCTCTCTCTCTCTCTCTCTCTCTCTCTCTCTCTCTCTACTCTCTCTCTCTCCTCTCTCTCTCTCTCTCTCTCTCTCTCTCTCTCTTCTCTCTCTCAACTGATGGTAAGGAACTTCTAAATTTAGAGTACCGGTACCGTAGTAGTTCTTGTTGCTTTAATTTTTTAAGTAGTACAGACGATATCTGCTTCTCGTTTCTACATTTGCCGAAGAGAAAGCGTGAAAAATCAAATTTTGAATTTACATTAGGCCTATATTTGTATAGACTTCGCACGCAGGTAGGACTAGGACTTCGTAAACGTAGCCACAGGAGTTACTAATTAAGTGTTCAAATGAAACTGTGCACTGTATCATTAATTAATATTTACATTTAAAATTACCATTAAACGTGTTAGACCATACAACATAGGCTGCATAGCTAATGCAGTTCCAGACTAGGCCTATATTACTTTAATTATGGCTAACTTTAAAATTTAAAATTTATCAAATGCCATATTTTTGTTTAATTTAAAAGCAATAATGATTCTTATATGATTACAATGAACGACTAATCGATGGTACTAAATTAAAGATGCAGCATTCGGCTGCATTCCTGTGTGAGGGTTATATTAACTTGATTAATTTAATATTAATTAGGCCTATATATATATATATAGCTATCGCACTTGCCAGAGGCGCGGAGCGACAGGTTCGCCTAGGGCGCCAAATACTCTGGCGCCGGCCCTGCCTGCCTTAATACTCTTTTGGAGTGTGGATGCCACAAATGAGGTATTGACGGTAAATCGGTAATGCCAGACGCGCGGACAAGGGGAAGGGTTCCGTTACCTGCAGTGGCGGCGATCTTGTCTGAGAGGTGGGGGGGACAAAGTCGGCCACGATCTCGTCGACGACCGTCTTTGGAAAATCTTGTCCCCCCGAAAAAGTTTCTCTGCCACCTAGCTTATCTCCGAAAAATTTCCATTTCATCTCCGAAAGAAGTTGATGACCTTTTTTTAGTCCTTCACCTCTTTTTACAACTTTTTCTTACACTTTTTCGTACACTCTCCTTTCTTTTTTCCCACCACTTTTTTTTTACTTTTCCCACTTTCATCCTCACCGATTTATCTCCGCAAACTTTCCATTTCACCAGTGGCGGCGATCTTGTTTGACAGGTGGGGGGACATTTTGGAACTGATCTGGTAAAAAAAGAGTTTTGAACTGATCTGGTGAAAACAGAGGTCAACAAATTTTTTTGCGCTGACGCGCGATAAAATTGGATGACCTTTTTTTCGGGTTTCCTCAAAATTGGGGGGTCCGATGTATGGCGTGTCCCCCCCACTCTTAAAGGTGGGGAGTCTTGTCCCCCTCGGCCCCCCCCCGGGATCGCCGCCCATGTTTGTGAGGTGTAGATCCATAATTATAAATTCCAAACTGGACTCTGTCTGCATTAATAGTTCGTAGGGCCTACATGATTGCAAACCACAAAAGCTACCACAGAGCTACTAAAAGCTACTAATCAGTTAAATTCATTCGGCTAATGATGCTAGATAATATATTCGGGGATCATTATATTTTCGGGGGATTGTGGGAATATGGGGGTTCAACCCCCTAATCTTTCTTAGGACCCCACATTTAAGGCTTTATTGAACACCCAGGGGGTCGTTTTCAACCCCCTCAGTTGTGCCAGTGTGATTATATTGTGCATATATTTTAGCATTTTCTTTCACAAATCGCTTTGTGGGTTAGGCCCTACTAATAAAGTAATGCTCTGGTTTACTGTGAGATTTGTGACCATACGAATTGTAGGCCTATAGGGCCTACTAATAAATTTGGTGATCTGTGATGTCATCACTTTAAGGAGTTTAAGCTTTCTATTGCATTTGTGAACTTTCTCAGTTTGCAAAATACGGATAAAATATTCAACTCCACATGGATGAAACTCATCAAAGTAACTCATCAAAGTCTAACAACAACCCCAGTCTTTCTTTACAATTCTCACACCTGTGCGTGTGAATAAGGTGCACGGTTCCCGCAACTTCGCTTTTTTGGGTCTGTAGAAATCTCGAGATTGCGATTACGATAACACTGCCTATAACAGAAACAATCAGCTAGATAGCAAGCTTAGATGTAGGCCTAAATGTCAACTGGGATATGGATATGGGCTTCGTCAGCATGCATTGATCGGTTGTCTGGAGTACGTACTGAACCGATTGGAGTGGTAAAGAGTGTCAAATAGGACAGAACCTTAATTGTGAAATATCACAGTTCAAAACATTAGGCGCTGACGTTAGTTGATAGGATATGACTGAGTAGGCCTACATTGTTTTTCATATCATATCTACTGTAGTAAGCAAAGAGAAGGCCTATTATATATACAGTATGTAGGCCTACTAGACAGACCTTAAATAACATTAACAACATATATATAGCGCATCACATTTCACAAGTTCCAAACAAGACCTCTGAAGGCATTGCCTTTTTCTTCAACGGCCAAAATTAGTTTACGAAAAGCTCGTCCTTCTATTCAAAGTTCATCATAGCCTCTGTCTATATAATAGGCTAGGGCCTACAGAGTCCTTGGTACCCAATCGTAATAGCAAGCCTATCAACTTGTAGCTGTAGTAGTCTATAGGCCTATGATGTGACGTACATTGTTTGCTATATATATATAGTGTAACTTTGTCGCAGTTTGGCAGGTGATCCACACATCAACACCCCAGCTTATCATGGGGTATAGGACTTCTAGAAGATATTTCACGGTGAATCAGCTGCATTTCGTATGATTGTTGCTGAGTATTGAGTATCGATGATTCCCTCGCCACTCCATGCACTGGTTGTACTGGCATTGCCACTAAGCAGGTACTGGATCTGGTATCTGTACTTCGTCTCCGGCTGCAGATTCTCCAGAAGCATGAAGTTATCACCGAGCTCCTGCGTTGTATAGACCTCGGGATCTGATTCTCCAGCATCCGGCAGCTGTTGGTATCTCAGCCGATACCCCACCACGGCTGGCCAGACATATTCCTGGCTGCTGCTGCTGCTACTGCTGCTGCTGCTGCTGCTGCTACATGTCTGTTGCGGATGTTGTGGCCACGTGATGAAAGCCGAGATCTTATGATAGACAACGGATCGAAATCTGACGGCGTACAGACTGTCTCGTCGCGGTTGGATGCGTCTCTTCCTTTCGGCAGATGGCGGGACTTTCAGTTGATGCTGAACTTGTCTCCCTTCTTCACTGATGGCGTCTTCCTTCAGTAGTGTTTCTGTCTCCAAGTCACCATCCTCAGGATCCGTGGCGTTATCGTGATCTCCGTCAAAGTCGTCATATTCAGCAGATAAATTATTTTTTCGTCTCTCGGCGGCATATTCCTTTGATGCCTTGTCGGCATCGTTGTTTGATCTCGTCTCGGGTTGCCGTGATCCACTAGATCCATCTAAATATGTTATCATAAAAACGAATCAGTTTTACTGTAGTGCGCAATAACTGGTAATAGCAAGTGCTACTCGCCTACTGATTCAGAATCTTCAGGGTCAATAAGCAGCAAGAATGACCGCTGATACAATTTAAATACCGACTAGAACAAGTTAAACTAGATTTAAATAAAAATAATAAAAGTGATGACAACATTTAAAATACTGGAGAATTACGTTTTCCCGCCTGTTCCTCGCCCTTTTCCTCCTCTCTGCTCTCCTCTTCTTCCTCTTTCTCTTCCTCCTCCTCCTGCTCCTCTTCCTCGTCCGTTGTCCTCGCCTGGACCGTATCCGAGAAGTCGCTCATCTGTCCGTCGCGGACCGTTCGAATCCTGAACTCGTATCGCATTGACGGCAGGAGGTCCTTCAGCTGAACATGAAGGTCCTTGACGAGGATCGACATGGCCTTGCCCTCAGGAGTGGTCGTTCTGTAGCGCACGTTGTAGTACCGACCGTCCTTGATCTCCTGACCGACGCCAAGAGACAAATCGAACCACTTCAAGCGAACCGACGTTGGGGTTAACAGCTTGACACGAAGGTCTGTTGGAGCCGGCAATACTGAAGAATTCGTCTGAGCTGTCCCTATACAGATATAAATACAATGACTATATCAGTCTTGTTGTCAAGACCTTAAACCTCAAGACCAAGACCAAGACCAAGACTTTGAACCTCGAGACCAAGACCAAGACCAAGACTTTGAACCTCGAGACTAAGACCAAGACCAAGACTTTGAACCTCAAGACCAAGACTTTGAACCTCAAGACCAAGACCGAGACCAACACCCAAAAATCACATTCAGCCCAAGACTTCTTTTCCTTACAAAAAAATTGTCAAGTCGGACTACTCGCTATTTTAATGAAAACGTGAGTCTTTTATTTTATTCAGGCAAATTAACTTTAAATGCAGACTGCAGGGTATTCCGAATTCGTATTTACAATAATCCTTCATGCAAAATGTTATTCCAAATGCCTTTTGTATTTTATAAAAACCAATTCGCTCAGAATTTTCTGACCAAGACGTTCCTTCTGGGGTTTCATAAATTCCGCCATGTGAAAAATAGGTGCTGAAGTCGCTGGCGCACACAGTAGCTTTTCTAGCACTGGATGTATGTAAAAATTGTGAGCCTTCTGAAATCCCCCATGGTTTATCAGACCGTCTGATAAACCATGGGGGATTTCAGAAGGCTCACAATTCAGAAAGAGTCTCGGCATGGCTTCCAGACACAGCATAACTAAGTTGTCAATTGGTTTTCTGACCAACAACTTGCATCCGTCCGCAGGTATTTGTCGTAGACTATGATGCAAACAGGCCTGATAATTTTTTTTAATTCTTGAGTTTTGTTAAATGACTGTTCATATCAATTGACAGCCGGTCTTGGTCTTGCGAGACCAAGACCAAGACTTTGAACCTCAAGACCAAGACCAAGACTTTGAACCTCAAGACCAAGACCAAGACTTTTGGTCTCAAGACCAAGACCAAGACCAAGACTTTTAAAAACGAACTCGAGTGCACTTGAGACCAAGATCTTGGTCTCGAGGACAACAAGTCTGGACTATATACATAGATATGGAACTTGTATTGAATTGAAATAACTGCACCTTATGTTGTTCGCATCGAATTGATAGGCCTACACTTGGCTAATGCAGGTTATCAAAGAGCTTTATCAACTAGACTGGATAAATCCATCTATATAATTCTCCAGCTCTGTGTGTTCATCTGTCTGTCGTCAAATAACGCTGTGACTCAAGCTGCTTCGCATCGACTGCAGCCACTAAGGGTGGCGGCGACTGGAGTCGCATATGCTGCTTCAGTGGCCGTAACCGGGCGAGGTTCGAACCCGTACTCTCCGCATAACAGATGAGCGGGGTGTTCTTCTAAGGGGCCGCGGCGACAGGCCTTAGACGCCCGAAATCCTCTACCTCTCCCTTCCTTTCACTGACGGCAGGTTGAAGGGGAAAGCATCGATTGGTCACGTCCGAATCAAGAACTCTATTCACACTAAACAAACAGCGGTTAGAAGTCTGTCCCTGCCTTCCTCCCTCCTGCCCTACCTCTCCCTCTCTCTCTCCTTCCCTTCGTCCCTCTCTTAAAGCTTACACATTTCCATAGAAGTGAACATAATGGAATGGAAGCTCGACATGAATCTGCCGATACCTTGCATAAGGTCACGAACTGAAGCAATCTTAGCTTTTACAGAATCCTGTTTACTTGTGTTACCAGTTGTGTAGACGAGGTCATAGATCGGAGTACTTGTTCCGAAATCGTTATAAGCGGCGACGCTGACGACATACTGAGTTGCCTTTTCTAAAACCAAAAATCAATATAAAAAAATCAAGCACAAACAACAAGAAAAATAAATAATTGAACATTTGCTGCCTTAAATCAAATATAACCAAAGTCTGCTTCGGTAAGACTACATAATAGCAAGGTATGTTGGGCTGTAGGCCTAATAGACCTATGCATACTAAAAGTAGGGCCCGACAATTGAAACACAGGCCTGTTGTAAGGTGCGGTCGTGCGGATCTATATCTTATAATAGCCTAAAGGCAATAGCCAAAATCCTTAGATAAATAGCTGTACACATGACTACATTATGGCCAACATAATTTTATGTTGTGAATATCATAGTTTGGTTGAAGAGCAAAAATAGTAACAGAATTCCTTCATTGTTATCGAAAGCCGAAAATCGACAGAGGTGTCGAAGATCAATTAAAAGCCAACAGCTACGCATGTACAATACCCTTTTCATAAATTCAGACTAACTTTCTGCTGTATAATTACGTATCCTTATTAGTTTAGACGTATAATTAGCTTTTTGATCCCCACTCACGTACTGTCAAAAGTTAAACAGATTCCCTTGGATGACCAAGTTGTGCATGGAGTCAAACATCCAATTCGTTAACGGAGAAAAAATGATAAAAGTTTTGGGTAGTTCAATTCATGGCATTCCCAGCATTTAAATTATAGCGAAGAACCTATTTTACGTCATGTTCTCTGTGAATTTGCAGTCATATATATATATATATACTAGTGTATTTGCCCGTCATAATTATGACGTCATATTATAGGTCTATAATTATGTATTGTTGATTATCACCGTCGCCAAGATCGCCGTCGTCAAGACGACAGGTTTATGTTTCACAATAGAACAGAACCCGTTTGTGACGTAGCGTCCACCCGACAGACGGACACTATATGGAAACTATATGTATAGATATATATATATATATATATATATATATATATATATATTATTACATAATGGTTAGTCATGTTTGCATTTAAAATGGGAATGTAATTTTGTTATCGACAATGAACTCTTCTAATCGTAATCTCCGGATTTCTACAGCGCCCAAAAAGCCAAGTCGCGGGAACCAGCTTATTCACAGGCGCTTAGACAATATGGTCACAAATGAAAATCGATAGGCGGGGGGGGGTCGAATCGGTTCCAGGTCAAGATCCAAAGGAGTCAGTCAGGAAGACAGTAAGACGGCTAAGGTGGGTGGTGTTTAGGGTTTAGATGGCGAGGGAGGTAGACAGAGGAGGAGGAATCGGGATAGGATTTGTGAAAGAGCAGTGTTTTCAGTTTTGAGTGAAAGAGTAGAAAGACCTGTGGATATATAGCAAGTCACGTGGTGAGGTTTTGGTGAGTTCGTAGGATGGATCTGAAATTTCTCGCAGTACTGGTGGGAGTTTGTTCCAGAGGGGTGGGACAGCTATGGCTATGGAGCGATTGGCAAATTTTAATGATGAGGTGACAGAAGGGCGGAGCAGTGTTAGGGCAGAAGAGGAGCGGGTTGGGCGGAGTGGTTCTATGGCACCATTTAGGCCTAAATGACGCACAAGGCATCTGTCACCGCTCATTTCTAAGCACCTGCAGTCCGATAGGCGTGTTAGAGCTTCGGAGTCAGTTTGGTCGAAATGCAACTGTGCGTTCTGATGAACCTACTTAGATTTCTGATTGTGACGTTTCTCTGCCTTCCTTCGAGGTACTGCCAGTTGACATCCGGTATGCCTTCTCCATATCCGATCTTGTAGCCTCGAACGATGGTTCCGGCGTCGGATGGCGGCGCCTGCCAACTTACGAACACTGAATTCTCGTAAGCTTGCGAACGGACGTGAGTTGGTTGTCCTGGTGGGCGGCCATTCTTAGTCCTGGAGAGATCCTCTCCATCTGCGCACAGTTAACAACAGTAGTTAGGCCCTATAGACCTTATATTAACAATTTATCATATCGATGTAAACATGACCGGCGATCCCGGTGGAGTCCAGGGGGACAAGACACCCACCTTTTACAGTCATTTAAGAATATAGGCCCTTTTTAAAGGCACTGCATGTTTAACAGTGTGGGACACGCTATAGAGTTGTGCCCAGTGGCGTAACAGCCATATAACGAGGGTGGACAAAGTCCAGGGGCCCCCGAGGTCTCAGGGGCCCCAAGCTGTTTTACTGCGCACCCTGTGTCACAGTCTGCTTTAGGGCCATATTCTTTCATTTTCCCCCAAGCAAAAATTTTTTTTTAATGTGGTTAATTGTTCCATCTGATGACATTTTTTGCCTACGCCCTACGGTCTTAAAAAGTGCCACAGCAAGACCCATGTAGGTCTGATCCTCTCTGCAGCCTGGAGTAGGTTAGCCTGTATATTTATGACGGATGCTTCATGATATAGGGTATACACCATAGACGTATGTACGTGTGGTGTCTATCTATAGGTCACCGGGTCGCCGAGGTCGGGGTATCTGACCCTGATCGTAGTAGAATCAAGTTTCTATGAGTCAGATTCTCCCTTTCAGGCGTAACCACTGCGTACACTACGCGCTGACTACGGCATTCGCATATCTCTCAGCTCCAGTCCTAAGAAATGCATGAAATAATATATGCCTAAATGTTCGTCTGTCTGTTGCTCTCTTACTCCCTCTCTCACTCACTCGCTCGCTCTCTGTCACTGCAGTCTCTCTCGTATCTCGCTCTGTCTCTGTCGCACTCTGTCTGTCTCTCTTTCTCTCTCTCTCAATGTCTGTCTCAATGTCTACAAGTCTTGTGGGCTATATATACACTCTGCACACGACTGCAGTCTTAATTTTTCATGCTCCTCAGCCTTATGTGAAAGAATAGTCTTTATTGTTCACTTACTTTTAAACAAAAAACGATTTCTAATTAAATTTTCAATCAACGGCTACAAATGGCAGAGAATATGACTCAACTGACGGTAAGGAATTAACTTTTAAATTTAGAATAGCAGTTGCTGTTGCTTTCCTTTTTGAAGTAGTATAATTATATAAGTATAACCTGCTTCACTTCGTGAAACATTACTAATGCCTTTTACTTAATAATAATCTTCTTTATTAGTTCAAACTGGCATACGCAGGTAGATTATAGTGAAACATGACAGTATACAATCAAGATCTTAATTAAACACTCGTTTTGGCAAGGCCGCAACCATGCAAGGCTTCGCCCTATAGAGGGTGTTACGGGTATCGAACCGAAATCTAATGCTCTTCTGGCCATGAGTGTTACCATTACTCTATACCCTCCCCTTAAACGTTACGCTGTGAATCTGTTAAAATAAGAAAGTAGTATTCCGTGATTGTCTAAAATTCTATGCCTCCGGAGATCGACCTATCAGCCCAATTATGTATGGGATATCTGAAGACACCAAGATCACAATTCTAAGTGAACAAGAACCTGAGATATTGAAAAATCTCTTTTTACAGTCGGTCATTTTAGAAAATGGCTGTCATTAAGGCCAGAGGCCACATAGATCTGCGATGGCCCTGTAGCTGCAGTGGCAGATCGAGCGCTCCTTCTCCAAATTGAAACTTATGCAGATGTACGCCTATCTTAGCTTCACTATCTAACAGGACAGGCTTGATGGTCTTGCTCTTCTTGCGATCGAAAACGAATGCGCAAAACAATTGAATATTGATGAATTGATAGACACATTTGCTAATAGTAAAGCTAGAATAGCCAAATTCATTAAGCAATTTTCTGAAGAAGCGCTTCGCACTGACGACGGTGACTGGGAGAGTGACAAACAGCACACAAGCAGTAGCCAGTCCTGGGATAGATGACGTGATGTGAGAGCTCAATATGAGAACTACAACAGACATTACATTACTGTGTACGTAGGCAATACATTTTTGGTGTATTCTTGTTTTGTCTTGAACCATTAATGTGACTTGAACTATGAACCATTAATCAGAACGTCTAAAACTCTTTTTTTTAACATAACTGCAGCTTAAAATAGCTATCTCGTTATTTTCACCTTTTAATAAGGGCCCCCAAGCTTCGAATGTCCAAGGGCCCCCGGCTAGGTTGTTACGCCACTGGTTGTGCCCCCCAATTTTGAAGAAACACCAATAAAAGGTCAACACAAATTTTTCACCTTTTTTGACCAGATCAGTTCAAAAGTGTCCCGTGTCCCCCCCACCTGTCAAACAAGATCGCCGCCACTGGATGTATAGCCTATACACTCGAATAGGCCTGATGGTCTATATATGCATATGTATAAACGACAATACGACAGTATCTACACAATAATTATTATGCGCATAATTATGGGGGATAGAGTAATGGTAACACTCATGACCAGGAGTGCATTACATGTAGGTTCGCGGATCGATTCCCGTAACCCCCGTCTAGGGCGGCGCCTTGCATGGCTGCTAAACCGTGCATTTAATTAAGACCTTGATTGTATTTTCATGTTTCAATGTATCTCACTGCGTCTGTCAGTTTGAAATAATAAAGAAAGTTATTATTATTTATAATTTCATAAAACATTTGCTGCATTTCTGCTAACAAGTGATCGGGACTGATCCAAGTATAGGCCTACGTCTTTCGATAAAGGTACAGGTAGCATACGTAGGCCTATCTATAGAAACTCTACGACGACGGAGCCATGGGTAAAGTCCTGAGACAAGCATTCTGAAAGTAAAATATGCCCGTTCCGCAACTTGTAAACTAGTTCTACAGTTAAATTATTTTGGAAATATTACATAAATCTACACCGAGATGGCGAAGTGTGTGGAAAATATAGAATTTTGTCTATGTCCGGAGAGCAACGTTCTTTGGGCACTAAGCGGGCACGCACTGCGCCACTTGTGGAAACAAGTGTAATGCTGCGGGCTCAATGTGGGCCCAACGAACGTGGCTGGCAGAGCAGAAACTGCATAAGCTATTCAAACGAGCGTAACAATGGGGCAATGGCCCTTCGTTAAAAACTTTTGTATCCACAAATATGAACTTCTTATTATGACCAGGCTTTAATATGATTTGGAGCGAAACAGTATTATAGGCTATCGTAGGCCTATCCTTATGCAACTATAGATTATCTACCTCATGGCAACAGAGGCCTAGGCCCTATTGTTACGTCACTTTAATTATGAAACACGCTACGCTGATTGTATAAGTTTCAATTTTAAAACCAAAGACCTCCTGTTACGTCATTTCAATTATGAAACACATTGTTTACCGGTAGTAATTTTTAGATTTATACGCTATAATGGCCTTTGTTACGTCACTTCAATTATCGAAAAGTGTATTGCCATTATAAGTTTACATTTGGAGAATAAAGGCCTCTGTTACGTCACTTCCGCTATGAAAATTCTACTGTTATTAACTTTAAAGCTTATTATTGTTACCCGGTACGTCATTTCAATTGTAAAAACGTCTATAATTTTTAATCACGGATTTAGAGAATAACAGGCCTTGGTTACTTTACTTAAATTATGAAAAAGTCTATTGTTGCCTTGGTTACTTTACTTAAATTATGAAAAAGTCTATTGTTATTAAGTTTAAAGTTAGCCACTTCCGCTTTGAAAATTCTACTGTTATTAACTTTAAAGCTTATGATTGTTACGTCATTTCAATTATAAGAACGTCTATTATTTTTAATTTCGCATATAGAGAATTAAAGGCCTTGGTTACTTTACTTAAATTATGAAAAAGTCTATTGTTATTAAGTGTAAAGTTAGAGAATAAAAGACTAGCAATTGTTACGTGCGTCATTTCAATTATGGAACACGTCCTTGGTTACTTTACTTAAATTATGAAAAAGTCTATTGTTATTAAGTTTAAAGTTAGCCACTTCCGCTTTGAAAATTCTACTGTTATTAACTTTAAAGCTTATGATTGTTACGTCATTTCAATTATAAGAACGTCTATTATTTTTAATTTCGCATATAGAGAATTAAAGGCCTTGGTTACTTTACTTAAATTATGAAAAAGTCTATTGTTATTAAGTGTAAAGTTAGAGAATAAAAGACTAGCAATTGTTACGTGCGTCATTTCAATTATGGAACACGTCCATAATTAGTAATTTTTTAGATTGAAAGAATAAAGGCCTTTGTTACGTCACTTCAACTATGAAAAAGTCTATTAGGCCCTAATGTTATTAAGTTTAAATTTAGAGAATAAAGACCTATTGTAACGTTATTTCAATTGTGAAACACGTCAATTGTTTGTAATTTTAGATGTAGAGAATAAAGGCCTTTCTTTCGTCACTTCAATTGTGAAACAGTCTATTGTTATTACGTTTAAATCTAGGGAATAATGGCCTATTGTTACGTCACTTCAATTATGATCGAAACACGTCTCTTCAATAATGAAACACGTCTATTGTTAGTAATTTCAAATTATTATTATTTTTATTGTACCCCCCCCCCAACGGTCCAACCAGGAAACAGAAAAAGGAAGGAGACAGAGGTGCTGCTAAATCGGATTCCGTCTGGGGCGAGAAAGACTGGAAGGCGGAAAAGAAGATTGTACGTATTAGAGTGGAATTTGCGCGAAAATTTGGGACTTGTTAGTACGTTTGCTGCTGACAGTGCTGCCGAGTTTATCCATGGGTATTAGATGGAACCCACGTGGGCTCTATACAGGTTCCATATGGGAACATGGGTCATGCGATTCCAGGTGGAAGTCCAGCAAATGGATAACGGCCAGAACATCAACCGATCGGTTCAATGTGGGTATACTACTAGTTGTTGATTCATTCTCTAAAAGACATAGCCGATACCTGCAGTGTCACTGATGTCCTTGGCTGTTCGATCGAGTGTGTTTCGATCGGTTGATGTTCTGGCAGTTATCCATTTGCTGGACTTCCACCTGGAATCGCAGTTTTCAGCCACAACCCGAACCATGTATTCGGAGTTTGGTCTGAGCTCGTGCACGATGGCTGACGTATGGGTGCTGTTGAACTTCCACATTCTAGCCTTGCTTCGTTCGGTTGCACCACTGACTTCCTTCAATCGAATCATGTAGCGCTTTGTTGGGCAGACGATTTCCGCCTTCGGCTGTCGCCATCTTATTCGAATGCTCTGAAATGTTAAGCCAGGATAAAACCATAAGAAAAAACATAGATAGCCTCCCATTCTAATCATGTGGCCTACGCATGAAGTCAGTCGCTAAGGAGTTACCGACTGACTTGATGAGTTAGCGACTGACTCAGCGACTCAGTCGACTAAGTCGCATGCTTATCGACTGACTAAGTCGCTTTGACTTTTCGACTGACTTAGCTAACTATTGCCCATCACCCCCCCCCTCATAAGATGATACATGCCCTGCATTGTCCTTTTCCTTAATCGGTCTTGGGACGGAATATAAATTTATTAAATTGTGGTACGCAGGGGCGTCTACACCAGAAACCTTGGAGCAAATGCTCCATCCAAGAAATAGGGGGGGAGATCTGTCAGTGTGTTTGCCACCATTTTAAGGGGGAAGGAACTGGAAGGGGGGAAGAAAAGGGGGAAAGGGACGTTGCTCCAATGACTTAGGGGGGATAGACGCCCCTGGTGGTACGTTAGGTCTGGCTAGTTCTGAAAGCAAGTCGGATTTACTCAAGCAGCGCGCAAATCAGATTAACAGAAGGCCTATAGCTAGGCCTTATAGTTACACGAAATAAGATAGAGCCTATGTAAAGTGAAACTTTGTTAGTGGCGCTCTGAGAACTGCATACTCGAATGTTAATAGATGCAAAGAGGACTGACACGTAACCTGAACCTAAGGAAATCGTATTATATGCATCTGCATCCTGTGATCGACTAAAAGCCCGTGTAGGTATACATACGTGCAAATTTAATAGACAGTGGCGGAGAGACTGCGTTATCTGTCACTTTGAGTTAGAAATTATAGCCTTTGCTGTGTGTGTAATCCAGATTATGGAACATGATTTCAAGGCTTCCAAAGCCGTCATTAGAAAATGGAAACACAGATCTGTTAATATGGAAAGGTCGGCGTGTGTGGGATAATGGGGATGGATGGAGGTGTTGAGAGGAGGAGGGCGATGCTATTCACTTCGTGAGCCCGTGTGTAAGCTTATATGTTGTGACCAGGGTGTCACTTTTGATATATGAAACAGTACAGAAAGCCGGAGGCATATATGTGATTAGTGATGGAGAGGTTTAAATTCGATAGCATACAAATTTCACTCGGCCTATAGCTGGAGTCTTTAATGAGCGTAAAGAGGCCTATAATCCTATTCGAATATTACATGTATGCAGTTGCAACTAATGCTTGCATGTGAATGCATATGAATATATATGAATATATATAATTTTATATGTATACCTCGTCATGTTAATTTCTTGTCGCCAAAGCAACATTATTGCTTATCGAGCTTCCATAAACAAACTTAAAGCATATATATTATTATTACTATTATTATTATTATTATTATTATTATTATTATTATTATTATTATTATTATTATTATTATTATTATTATTATTATAAGGTTAATTGATTGCTTACGGAATCGGAAACGAAAATATTTACAATATGTGACGCTTACTGTGGAATTGATAACTTCGGCTCTGACTTGGTGAGGTCGCTGATTGGCGATATCTGAAAATATCATGAATATGCACGATGGTCGTATACAGATATATGCGTATACCCCTAGGTCATCTATGGCTATTACATGATGATGAAAGCCAGGTTGTATTTGCATAGAAATCTCATATTGTTACACTACATGTCAAATCAAACAGTGGCTACATTTTAATAGGCCGTATAGACCTATGTGATAAAGGATAACCAGATATATAAGTATATATTGATACAATGTTGCAAACCTATAGACCCTGTAGAATATTAAATTACGTCTAAAATGTCCTACATAAATTAAGTAACGAATTTATAAATTCGCAACACTATGCCCACACTCGCTTTCGACATAATCCATATATATACCATTTAGGTATAGTTATTCCATGAATAGCATACAATATGAAGTATGTGTGACCATAAGGAAATCGCATAATTTTTATAGCGACGTCAACAGAAGTTCTTTAGCTTCACCGACAATTTCAGAGACGAACAAATCGATTCCTCGACTTTAAGATAATTCAGACTTCGTAGTCATAAGCTATGTCAAATTGTACCCCACAGCTTGCCTCAGAAAGAGTTACATCTGATAAAGACCAGTATCGTATACACATGGTGTAGGCCCTATATATAAATACCTCTATCAGCCGCTGCGAAGACGTGCAGAGAATATCCGAGAATTACAGCAGCCGTTGTAATGTAGTAGATCGCCATCGATCCGCGCTTAATGTTCACCGATTAGACATGCATCGATTATAAATGTTAGATTCACTGATGCGATCAGTAATGACCAAAGAGATGCACGGCTTAACTGTTTTCCGTCTTCCACAAAGTGTATTCCGGCAGTGCGTAGAGTTCCTCTGATAATGTTGCTGCATGCCGAGCGGTATACCTATACTGCAGTTGTCGAAGCCTGAGAGTCGAACGGTCGTTGTATGCATGCAAAATCGAGTATCGGTCCAACTCCGTACTTAGCATCATGTGTTGTACGAACGGTGGCTCTATATTTGTCTTGTGCGTCTTGAATTTGACATAGCCCTATAAACAGTCTAATCTCAGCCTACAGGGGCGATGGGTTTGTGATGCGTGACTGCCAGCATCTCACAGGACTTCTTAAATTGATCCTTTTGTAGGCCTACTTGAGCACAATCAGCACATGCTCGTAAGTGCAATCGGAGCGTGGATGCCAGCGCAACTGCGAGGCCTGTGTTCCCCATACATGGATACGCATTTCTTATGATTCCAATACATTTGCCAATTTTGCCTACATTTATTATAGTAGGCCTAATAAAGAAAAGAAATGTCACTCACTGGTGAAGTCCACTTTTCTGTTACGCACTGTTACTGAATGTTCGTGACTTGATTTTATGGTAATTGTTGATGCCATCCTGATCGATGCCTGGCTTCTTAAGGGGTGGCCATATTATTGCGGTCTGGAAAAAATCCTTCTACCAAAGAAGCTTTGCAGAACCGCACGAAAACAGGGAGCACAGTGACAAGTGACAACTTCCTGGAGACGGAATGTGGCGCTCTTAAGCTTATATGTCACTTTGAGTTAGAAATTATAGCGGTTGCTGTGTGTAATCCAGATTATGGAGCATGATTTCAAGGCTTCCAATGCCGTCATTAGAAAATGGAAACACAGAGCGGTTTCATTTGGATGGGGCGGCGTATGTGGATAATGGGGATGGATGGGGGTGTTGCGAGAAGGAGGGCTATGCTATTCACTTCGTGAGCCTGTGTGTCTATGTAGCGACCAGGGTGTCACTTTTGATAGGCCTATAGGAAACAGTACGGAAAGCAGGAGGCATATATCTGACACTAGCACACTAGTCTGAATGGCGTCCGGGCGGCTTGGGCTTTTTTCACGGTGAAGACAGAAGTGATCGTTATAGTTTTTAACTCAACTTCAGTAACTATTTCTAACCTGCCCATGTATGCGAAATTGCGTTGTAGAGTAGGTTTGTTTTAGGATGTTAGCTGAGTTGAACTGAGACCTCTGGATCTCGGCGATTTCTATTCCAGTTGACGGAAGTGGTCTTCATCAGAGATAGAAGATCTACCGGAACGACCCAGATTGGTCGAAAATTGATTCCAAAGTCATCGACAATCGACAGTCGGAGAGTCTTTCTAATCTCGGGCAATCAAGTTCTTCCAGTACCAGCGCTCTTTATCTTTGAAGAAAGTAGGCCTATCCTTTTCTCGCAGAAGCCGATTTCATTCTCTCCGATTCTTTTCTGACCGAGTCATGTTGTAGCGCCGTTCAGCACATCTGACCGTCCGGCGCCTGGCTCTTCACTTCGAATCGAACCTCGGAGTAGTCGGATAAAATCTGACCGTGCATGGGCGTGCGATCGATACCACCTGGTAGTGAGCTCATGAACTTAAAGAAGAAAGATGGAAGAAAGGAAGGAAGGAAGGAAGGAAGGAAGGAAGGAAGGAACGAACGAACGAACGAACGAACGAACGAAGGAACGAAGGAAGTAACGAAGGAAGGAACGAAGGAACGAAGGAAGGAACGAGGGAAGGAACGAAGGAAGGAACGAAGGAAGGAACGAAGGAAGGAACGAAGGAACGAAGGAACGAAGGAAGGAAGGAACGAAGGAAGGAACGAAGGAAGGAACGAAGGAAAGGAAGGAAAGAAGGAAGGAAGGAAGGAAGGAAGGAAGGAAGGAAGGAAGGAAGGAAGGAAGGAAGGAAGGAAGGAAGGAAGAAAGAAAGAAAGAAAAGAAGGGGACTGAGGGAAGAAGATATATAATTTATAATGAAACAACACTGATACGTAGCTAAAGTGTTTATGTGAAAGTGCAAAATCAGATTCTGACTTCTTGCCATTGCGTGGGACTTGGCTACTACAGGCGTTTAGCGCCGACTCTAATATGTATGTGCACTGGCAAATATATACACAGACTACGTACCTGTTCAACCGATGGTAATAGTATCCACGTAGAGATAGCTGCGTATTCTACGGATGCTGAGCGCTTAAGCAGCCGTAGCGCTTTTCGCTATTGCATTAATGTCATAAACACCACATCGCTATATATATAAATTATAACGTCTGTAGTTGACTCCAAATTTGTGTTATTGTTCTCGATATAGGGCCTAGCTATAAATCCTGCCGTATTTGTGCATAGAGTATTAAGCACGAGCTTGACTAAAATTCTAACCACTGCACTAATTTAATTTCTACGGAGCCCATAAAGGGATACGCGCAAAATATTTTATGCCGTGCGCACGACATATTAACTCGTTTTAATGACATATTAACTCGTGCGCACGAGTGACTATAACTCGTCAGCGTCGTTAAATTAATTAATATCATCATCGTCGTCGTCGTCTCGTCATCATCATCTCTCTCCCTATAGGATCTATTATTGCCAATAGCCTGTGTAAACTTTCTCCTAGTAAATACTGTATAAATGTAATTTATACATATGTGCAACGAAATTGTAAAGAGCTGTTGTGATTGCTTTGTAAATTACTTTCCAGCGGTCTGCAGGAGGAAAGGGTGGATGAAGGGATTGGAATAGTAGAGAATACATCGGGGCGAAGGAAGGAGAGGAAGGCGATGGAAGAGTGGAGCATCTGCAGGCGGTGGTCGAAATTGTTTGTCTGTAAACATTGCAAGGCGACTATAGGGACTCAGCTGACTTGGATTCATGGCGAGAGGGACAAGGGGCAAGAGGAACGAAAGGGACAAGGGGCAGGAGGAACGAGAGGGACAAGGAGCAGGAGGAACAAGAGGGACAAGGGGCAGGATGAACGAGATGGACAAGGGCCAGGAGGAACGAGGGGCAGAGGCGCAACTTTGGTCTAAAAAGTGGGGGTGCTAATTTCTTTTCCACTTTCGCTTTTCGCATAAAGACCATTTTAGACATATATATTACCCTGCCAGTAACTGATTATGAAACGCTGATCTTACCTCCATAACCAAAATCAAGCGTCTGCAATTTATCCAAAACTCACTAGCCAGAGCTGTCACTAGAACGTCCAGACATCTTCATCACTCCCATCCTCAAATCACTCCAGTGGCTAAAATCCTAGAGCGAATCCACTTCAAAGTCCTATCACTAACCTATAGATATACATGTATATACAACTCCCTACAATATTCCCAGCCCAAGTATCTCCGCGACCTCTTCACCATCCAGGCAACCCGCTCCATCCGATCATACTCCTATCTCAATCTTTCTCGACTACTCGGCGTCTTCCCGAATCGCCGAATCCCGAATCGCCGAAAGCCCTTAAACTGCAAGATCCGCCGAATCGCCGAAAGCAGTTTTCTACCGAGCGGGCGATTTGCCGAAAACCAATGCCGACTCGAATCGCCGAATCCCGAATCGCCGAAAGCCCTTAAACTGCAAAATCGGCCGAATCGCCGAAAGCAGTTTTCTACCAAGCGGGCGATTTGCCGAAAACCACTGCCGACTCGAATCGCCGAATCCCGAATCGCCGAAAGTGATCAGAGTTCGATATCCCGAAAGCTAGTGCACAGAATCTGGCGGGCGGAAAGTAAAGATGTTGCGTCCATGACTAAACTGACCCGTATATAATAATAATAATAATAATAATAATAATAATAATAATAATAATAATAATAATAATAATAATAATAATAATAATAATAATAATAATAATAATGATAATAATAATGATAATAATAATAATAATAATAATAGTAATAGTAATAATAATAATTAATAATAATAATAATAATAATAATAATAATAATAATAATAATAATAATAATAATAATAATAATAATAATAATAATAATAATAATAATAATAATAATAATAATCTTTATTAATTCAAACTGACAAGTACGCAGTAAGATTACACCATATATATACTACATATATATGTATAGGTCAGTATATACTATATATATAATATATATATATATATATATATATATATATATATATAGTATATACTGACCTATACATATATCTGTAGTATACGTCACTCACCAACAAAGAATTAGAATTTACTTTAATAAGATTTATTGTGATTATACGCAACGCAACCGCAGCCATTGACACGGTTCCCACGACGTCTATTAAGAGATCAGTGTGTATCTATAACCTATAGGGCATTGTATGTATATGTACAGCCAGTGTATATCTAGATATACACTGGTCATTGTATGTATATGTACAGCCAGTGTATATCTAGATATACACTGGTCATTGTATGTATATGTACAGCCAGTGTATATCTAGATATACACTGGTCATTGTATGTTTATGTACAGCCAGTGTATATCTAGATATACACTGGTCATTGTATGTATATGTACAGCCAGTGTATATCTAGATATACACTGGTCATTGTATGTTTATGTACAGCCAGTGTATATCTAGATATACACTGGTCATTGTATGTATATGTACAGCCAGTGTATATCTAGATATACACTGGCTGTGTTTGGACTAGCCGGAGCTCTCCTGAGTATATCAGCTTGAAGGGGCGCTATATAAAAGTTCCTAATAATAATAATTAAATTTTAACTGTTCTTGATGGATGATTACGCAGCAGTGATCTCTATTAATAGTTACGTGTAGGCCTACGTCAGCTTTGCCAGTGTTGCAATTATGTCATCTTTTGTTACAATGGCGTATTCGTGATTGCAATGACGTCATCCATTAACCGATTGTTCCGAGTCATGGAGACAAGCCGATTTTTTCATTTGGACAGGGAACTCCGAAGCGATGGATAGTAATGTCGTTTGGATGAGAAACTCTTCGATGCAAAATGCCAGAAATTGTATGTTTGACTGGAGAAATGTGCTACGTTAAAGCACAAAACAAGCAATGACTGACTGATTCGTGCTAATGTCGTCACGAACAGAAAGATCATCGATCCCAAAAAAAGTAGAAATTCGAAGACAGACGTAAGAAATTTTCCTCTTGAAGACAGATGGATTAATAACTAAATGATCAATCGACAGATTAATTAGGCCTAGTTTCAAGGGTCATGCATGTTTTGATAATTATGCAACTTAGTCTCGAATAATCAAGTAGCCTACGTAATATGAATATAAGACAATCTAATTCATATCCTAGCAACTAAAGATTTAGCTACAGTACTGCAAGTCGGCCAGTAAGCCTGTATCCTATAGACAGGGGCGTCTCTCCCCCCTAAGTCATTGGAGCAACTTCCCATTTTCCCCCTCTTCTTCGCCCTCCCCCTTCCTTCTCCCCCTAAAATGGTGGCACACACACTGACAGATCTCCCCCCCCCCCATATCTTGGATGGAGCATTTGCTCCAAGGTTTCTATGGTGTAGACGCCCCTGATCCTACATACTGGGATAAATGTCCAAATTTGGCGCAACGTGTGTATGTGTGTTGTTGTTGTTGTGGTGGTGGTGGTGGTGGTGGTGTGTGTGCGTGTCTGTTTGTATAGGGGAGAGCTAGCTGGTTAGTCTGTGAGTAGGCATGTATAAATTTGTTTTAGTGTCTTAATCCAGGGTAGAGCATATAGGCAATCAGTTTATTTACGGCAAAAGCCACAAAGCAAACCGGGTACTTAGGCTAATGGAGTTTAAGGTAATCCTTTCGAGGGCAGCGTTTCTTCTTTGTGGTTACCCTTCCCTTCTATGTTAAATGGGGTTCGGTATCTTGGGTAAATGAAGTTTGAGATAATCCTTTCGAGGGCAGCGTTTTTGGTGTGGTTATTTTATCCGAAGTAAAATGAGGTTCGGCGTTTGGGGTAAATGGAGTATATGGTAATCCTTTTGACAGTAATAGGCCCTATATGTTTCTTCACTGTTTTTAACTCCCTCAAAGTTAAATGGCGTTCAGTGTCTAGGGTAAATGGAGTAAGGGGAAATTCTATCGTGAACAGTGTTTCTTCTCTGTGTGTGTGTATGGATGTATGTACGATTGTACGTATGTGAGTATGTATAATGTATGCATGTATGTATCAAGCCAATTAATATAGCGCGTTTTTTCCGGCTACCTCACAAAAGCGCTGCATGCATGACTGTCTAACAGTCTAACTCATAGTCTAACTCATCTTTAGAAATTTAAGTGTTTTTAAAGACATTTTGAAAATGTATGCTGAACAGAGCTAAATGCAACAGTACGTACGTGTGTATCGCGGAAGACTGTTCCTACTTCCTAGAGGAAGATCAGACACATGATAAGATACAATGGGTTTCAGTTGGTATACGGGAGCGCTGTACTTGCAGAGATGCATGAGCAACTGAGCACAATGATCGCTGACCTGGTTGACTTGAGACTGGAACATGAAGCTTCCTGATGCATGTCAGTGCGGTGCCGCCAAACGAGGGTAATCTTGTATTTTATTCTTTCCTATAATCAGTCTTGTTGTCCAAGAGACCAGGGTCTTGGTCTCGAGTGCACTCGAGCGTTTTTTAAAGTCTTGGTCTTGGTCTTGAGGTTCAAAGTCTTGGTCTTGGTCTTCGTCTTGAGGTTCAAAGTCTTCGGCTGTCAATATGAAGTCATTTAACAAAACTTAAGAATTAAAAAATTTATCAAGCCTGTTTGCGTCATACGACAAGTATCTACGGACGGATACAAGTCTTGTTGGTCAGGAACCCCATCGGCAGCAGCAACAGTTTTTCTGTCTCTGGAAGTCCTGCCGAGACTTGCTTCTGAAGCCAGACGGTCTGATAAACCATGGATTTCAAAAAGACGATTAATTTTTTTGCAAATTTACATCCAGTGCTTGAAAAGGTACTTTGTGTGCCAGCGACTTCAGGTCTTCAGCACCTATATAGAACGTATTTTTTCACATAACGGAATTTCTTAAGGCCCCGAAAATTCTGAGCGAATTGGTTTTTATAAAATACAAAATGCATTTGAATAACATTTTGCATGAAGGACTTTTGTAGATACGAATTATGAATTGTCTGCAGTCTGCTTTGAAAGTTAATTTGCTTGAATAAAATAAGACTTGCGTTTTCATTAAAATAGCGAGTAGGGCCTATTCCTACTTGACAATTTTTTAGTAAGGAATAGAAGTCTTGACCTGATCGGGATTTTTGGGTCTTGGTCTTCGTCTTGGTCTTGAGGTTAAAAGTCTTGGTCTTGAGGTTAAAAGTCTTGGTCTTGATGTTCAAAGTCTTGGTCTTGGTCTTGAGGTTCAAAGTCTTGGTCTTGGTCTTAAGGTCTTGACAAACAGACTGCCTATAATGTTACTACATATGATATCTGTCATATCGTGTAGGATATATAATAATAACTTTAGTAGTTTTACTGTGTTTCTTTAGGTACCTGTGGCAGGCGGCGAATGATTCTCCCCTTTGGCGAGATGGAATTGATAGTTAATAGTGATCCATGTTACTGTTGCACTATGGCTCTGTGTCGTCGGGCTGGTGGGTGTGTGTTAGCAGGAGTTTGTGATTAAGCGGCCACATGGGCCTATGGCGCGGCCTTGTAATCTCATGGGGATTGCTCGTTCGTTATTGTATTTGTGTGTCAGTTGTTTGTTATACTTTTCCCTGCTGGGCCTCTGGCGTGGTGTAAAACCTCGTAAGCCCTTTGTTTGGCAGGAGGGCCTCTGGCGTGGCGTAAAACCCCGTAAGCCAATACTTTGTCGGTGTTTTGCTCGTTCGTTCTTGTATTTGTGTGTCAGTAGTTTGTTATAGGCCTACTTTTCACAGCTGGGCCTCTGGCGTGGCGTAAAATCCGTAAGCCCTTAGTTTGGCAGGAGGGCCTCTGGCGTGGCGTAAAACCCCGTAAGCCAATTATACTTTGTCGATGTTTTAAGTTGTGTATCTTGTCGTTGTCTTGGAGATGAGCCTAGGGATGAGAAGGGGGAAGAGAGAAGACTAGATCAAAAGGAAGAAGAGAAGGAAGCGGAGTCAAGATGGCCGAGAAACCAATGCCTAAAATACTCATACATGTCAATTGTGCGCTCTTCCTCAAACTATCGGCAAGGGGACCTGAGGAAGCGCCGTTAAGCTAGCCCAGAAAGGGTATGGGCGGAGCCCCGACATCAGTGGACATTTCCGTAAGGCCGAACACGAACTCGAACCGTCAAGGTCCCACGTCTGTGGGCGTCGATTATATTTGGGCAAAGTTCATAGAACAGTTTTGTAAACTTTGTTGGTATTAATAGTCATCAAGAGGTGACAACATGTCAGTATGATGAGCTTAAAGTTATATTTCAGGCTGAACTACTTGTAATTAGAGCATTAAATATTTAATTTCTCATGATCAAAACATTAATGTTTAAAGATGTTCCGGGTGTTTGTTAAAGTTTTATGAGAAACGTTATATCGCAGTTATTTGGTAGTGTTGTGCAATATCAGCCAGTCTTGTTGTCAAGACCTTGAACCTCAAGACCAAGACCAAGACCAAGACCTTGAACCTCAAGACCAAGACCAAGACCAAGACCTTGAATATCAAGACCAAGACCAAGACCTTGAACCTCAAGACCAAGACCAAGACCTTGAACCTCAAGACCAAGACCAAGACCAAGACCAAGACCAAGACCAAGACTTTGAAACTCAAGACCAAAACCGAGAAAAATACCCAAAAAATCACAACCATATCGAGACTTCTATTCCTTACTAAAATAATTGTCAAGTCGGACTACTCTCTGTTTTCATTAAAACATCAATCGTTTATTTTTTTCAAACAAAACAACTCTAAATGCAGACTGCAGAGAATTCCGAATTCGTATTTACAAAAGTCCTTCATGCGAAATGTTATTCCAAATGCCTGTTTAATTTTATAAAAACCAATTTCCTCAGAATTTTCTGAGCAAGACATGACCTGTGGGGCCTCATAAAAATTCTGTCATGTGAAAAAATACTGTCTACAAGTGCTGAAAATCGCTAGCACGCAAAGCAGCTTTTCAAGAACCGGATGTAAATGTACAATATAATCGTGAGTTTGTTTTGAAATCATTCCATGGAAAATAACCGGAAGTCAAAATAATTGTCCAAAACAACAGAGAAGCCTCATTCACACCGTATAATACTAAAGCAATAACAGTACTGTATGAGTAATTATTGGATAAATATTTAAAATTCTTGCCGTTTGTTAAAATTAATGACTGTTCATATTGACAAAAGTCTTGGTCTTGGTCTTGCAAAACCAAGACCAAGACTTTGAACCTCAAGACCAAGACCAAGACCAAGACCTTGAACCTCAAGACCAAGACCAAGACCTTTGGTCTCAAGACCAAGACCAAGACCAAGACTTTTAAAAACGAACTCGAGTGCACTCGAGACCAAGACCTTGGTCTCGAGGACAACAAGACTGATATCAGCACTGCGCAGTTGCAATAGGCCTATCGGTCACTTCAATTATTCACATATCTACACGTACGGGCGTTAAATGCCTCGAGTTCATACAGTTAAAGTATAAATATACTCTTCAAGTGTACCGTTTTCAACAAAAGTTCCAATAATTAATTGGCATCTTAATTGTTATCAGCCTCATCGAACTGTCTACTTGCCGTGTTTAGGTTCTATGCTAGCAGAGGCGTTACTTTGGTTTAACAGGTAGGGTACCAATTCACTACATACACGAAACAAGGCGGAGACTGAGATCTCTGGGAAAGCACAATGATAAAATATTGATTTACATTGTTAAAAAAACTTGGGGGTACGGTACCCCCAGTCCAAAAAGTGGGAATACGGGTAGCCCTTGTACCACCCACAAATTACGCATATGACGAGAGGGACAAGGAGCAGGAAGAACGAGAGGGACAAAGGGCAGGAGGAACTAGAGGGACGAAGAAGATGAGGCAGGAGAGAAGGAAAAGGAGAAAATACGATGACAAGTAGGAGGAGAAAGAGAAGTAGGAAGGATCCGATTATGAAGAAGAGAAATATGAAAGAGGAAAAGAGAAGTAAACAGTTAAGAACAGAGCGAGGTGAACAACGGAGAAAAACGAAGAGAAGACGAAACAAAACGACATTACAAGAAGAGGAAAAGACGAAGAAGGAAGATAGTCTTTAAAAGCGGTGGAAGACGTTTTCCGAAGCGTCTAAACATTGCACGCAGTAACGACGAGAGGATTAGTAACGAGAAGGCAGGAGAATGAGGAGGACGAGAAGGAGGAGGAAGAAGAAGAGAAACAAAAGAAGGAGGAGGAGGGAAAGGAGGAGGAGGGAAAGGAGGAGAGGAGGAAGAGAAGATGAAGGAAGAGGAGTAGGAGGAAGAGGAAAAGATGAGCAGGAAGTGGAGGAGGAGGAGGAGGAGGAGGAGGAGGAGGAAAAACAGGCAAATTAGCAGGAATGCTAAATGAACGATCAGATGTCAAAAGGGTGCTAATGAATAGAAAGAAACTGAGATAGATGCTCAAAGACAAGGAAGAGAGCAAAGGGAGAAGAAACAGAAGAATATGAGAAGCGGCAAGTGCGAATGCGACTAAAGAGGGGTAAAACGAGGAGGAAGGAGAGGAGGTGGAGGCGCAGGAGGAGGAGGATGAGACGATAAACAAAAAATAGGAAGAGTCGGAGGCCTACAGAGAAGTTCAGAAGAGGAAAAGGAGATGAGAGAGAGACAGGAGAGGAAGAAAATGCATACGTGTCACTCAGTGGCAGTTACGGAGTCAAACTGTCTGTTGAAGCGCGATAGATTAGTGCCGCTGATATTCGACAGAAAGCAACAACAGAGGGATTGACATAGGGAGGGAGTTGAGGGAACAGAGGGAGAGTTGCGGTGGGGTGGTGCGGGTGCGTGGGGCAGTGGGAGGGAGTAGGCGTTTGTCACGTGCGGTTAAAAGGTTCGCGGCCAGGTATACCGTCTAACACTTCTGCCGACAGCCGCAGACGCTTTAGCTGTTCTGATGATTAATGACGAAAGCCGTCTGTCGCTAACATCCGTCTTCACCGTCTAACTGCAGCATCTCGACGGCGGGGGCGGTTGCTGCTGCTGCTGCCGGTGATGCTGATACTGCTGATGTTGCTGCTACTGTTGTAGAGCGTTCACGCGTGCGCTGCTATTGCATGAGAGATCGTTGATGCCAGGTCATATCCCCGTGTTATATATATATATATGTGTATATATATATATATATATATATATACATTGTACAACTAAAATTATACAAATTATTCGTTCTCCTACATTTAGTTTTGAAACATGTGTGAGACTTCATGATGGATTACAAGCAATGACCGATGTGCCAGTTGTGCCAGATCTTTACATCGTTGTGTGGATCGTTATAAAAAAACTCTTACAGACTTCTTTAACTTATCCAATCAACCAAACCACTGTTCATATTATTATGTTTTACTGTTAAACAACGCAAGGAGGTTCAGAAACCTACAGAACAGTTAGCTATAGCTAATTCTGTGAAGCGTCGTCCCTACGGTATGTGTGTAGATTATAAATGGGCGTTGGATCAAATTTCGACGATTACCCCAACAGCATAAATTAGACAAGTTACGTCATATGCTGAAGATACGATGAGATTATGACAATATTCCCATATATATGGACTTCAAATGTCCTATTATTAATTCGTGCCTTCTTTCTTTTTCTAGGGAGGGCTTATAATTATACAATATACAGTCTAGTGTTAAAGTATACATCTTTTACGGTTTAACAATAATCATTAGAGGGACTCGTGGTAAAAGAATATTACAATTGCAGGCCTACCACAATACAGAAAATAAAAAGGCCTAATAGGTTTAGGCTAATTAGCTGAGTCTTAATTAGTCGTAATAGTCTTAATTAACTGATTAGTAACAGTGTTTGCAGATTAGGCCTACATATTGTAACAAGACTAACAGCTAGAGAGTTAAAAGCAACAACAAATTATGAATTGACAATGACAATCAATATCGTTCAAATTGCCATGGAATTTACACATGTAAGCCTATATCTTTTGCGAGCCTTTTGGCTTGCAAATTCACCGATTATGTCGTCAAAACGTAGCTCACGTAGGCCTACGTAGTATGTCACTTTCGATGCTCAACAATGTCAGACTAACAAGTCTGTCTTCCGACATTGACGTTCTCAGTCTATTTTTAATCAATCTGAGTTTTGAAAACGAACGTTCACTGGTGCAGTTTGTCAACATCAGCCTCAACACTCGGAAAGGTGTCCTTGAGTCTCTTAGTTGTGATTAACCGGTAAAAGAACACTTCCGGTGACGTTTCATTTGTCTGTTCATGAGCAATTGACTTTGTTAGATCAGCAGACTGAATCATAATGCGCCACATAGAATTGAGTTCCGGCCAGGTAGTAAGTGTTTAACCCTTTAAAGGGCATAATGGCCCTGAACAGTTACAACAATAATAATTACACATTATATGCCTGCTAAGTAACCATATAGAGGGAATGTATTCGTCATGTGGAAAAGTTGACTTTTAAAAAAAATTGCAATATTGTGTCCTATACCCATGAAGCCGAAACTTGTAGTGGCAACATTGTCGCCACTGCCCATGAAGCCGAAACTTGTAGTGGCAACATTGTCGCCACTGCCCACTAAGCCTTCTAAGTACATCGACCAGTAGGAAAACATAATATTGCCTCTACCCTTTAAAGGGTTAAATAAGCAAGTAAAAATAAGTCTTACTAGCATGCATTTCTGGCTGATTTTGAGAGAGATGAATCTGCCTGATTATGGAAACTCCAATAAGGGCCCACACATGTGCGAAAGTTATGCATTTGTGTATATTAAAATGAGTAGTTTCGAATAATTTGCTCTGAGTTTTTTGCTAATTTTTACTATTAGACTTAACAAATAACAATAATTACAAAATATTGAAAAATTCTTTTGCATGTGTGGGACCCCTCAAGTGTGGGGGGCCCCTGTTCGGCCGAACATAATTTTATTGAACATGACTTAATCCGCCTCTGTAACGAGCCACAGACTAAACTGTAAGCTACGTATGGAGTCCATATAGTATAAAAAGTCGACCTAAGACTGATTAAGTAATGCTATAAAAATCTGGAGAGTTGCATAGTTTATTACAGCAGTTAATTGGTTAAGATCATTGAAAGACGACATCGGGAGAGATTAATTAACGGCACGTGGGCCTACGTTGATCGACTGCGCGTTTCTTTCAGGGACTGAGAACCGACGAAGCCCACACAATGTTGGCATAGTGGCAAAGAGAAATAAACAGAAGAGGACAAAGTCTAGCCGACCGGATGATTAGACCAATCTCTTCCATAGGATATAATGCTGTATATGCTCCAGATTACGCATAGGGCCTAAATCAAGGCTATATGTCTGCGCGTAAGTGCTGCAACGTTTAGTCCAGAGTTCAGGGATCCCAATTATTTTGTCAGATGCAAGAAAAATAACCAAATTGGTCAGTAGTAATTATACATAGCAGATTAAAGCTACAGGCCTATATGTCCGATACGAGGATGTTTCTTGAGATATAATTTGCGCTTTGTTTTCGTTGCTGTCCTGATTACTATAATGGCAAACACGTTCCTCTCTGATTATTTCGATCAGTGCTGCTTTGTACCAAGTGCTCTCATCAAGTAAGCATGCCTTTCTTTGCTCTGTAGCCTGCCTCCCTTGTGGCTTTTAACGCGAAACGCAAAGAGACCGTCGTACAAGGAGAACAGCCTATACTTTGTCAGAGGATCAAACAATGCAAACCAACAGCCTACTCTGATCAAACAATGCAAACAATGACACATGGGCTAAACCTTTTGAAATTCCTTCACAGGGACGGCGAACCCTGGGTAACAGAGATAGATGTTCCCCACTCACTATTAAATTAGGCAGAGAATGTGCCAAGTTTACCTCAACAATACAAGTTTGCGACATTACAGTGTCATTTTCCCCATCATTTTTCATCTAAAAGCCCTCTAATTAGGATCCAAAGCCAAGCGATTTACAGAGGTTCCCTACTTTGTGCTTCGACGGTTTGCCCACTCTCCATCAAGCAGAGAATATGCCCTGTTTACCCCAACGATAGGCCTACTTACGACATTCCAGTATCGTTTTTTCATAGGTTTTCAATCTCAAATCCCTCTAAGGATACGAAGCCAGGTGAATAACCTGGCACCGGGGTTCAAATATCCAAGCGCCAGTGAGGAGAAACGTTTAAGGTGACCTGAAATTATAATTCATATCTACACATGGGCGTCCGGAGGGGGCGCAAGGGGACGCATTTGCGCCCCCCTGGATTTTGCAATCATTTTATCAAAATAAAATCTTTTTATTATTATGATTAATACAACAGTCCCAACACGATTTTCAATGCGAAGAAACAATTATTTAGGTAAAGTCCTTGATCATCATTTATTTTTAATTTCTTTCTATGCAAATTTGTTCTATGCAAAAGCGTCATTTTGGCCCCAAAAACTTTTTTACCCCTCCTACAATTTTTTACGCCCCCCTAAAAATTCCTGTGGACGCCCATGTATCTACACTGTGTCCCGATTAAAAGTAAACCCCAAGAAAAAGTGTCATAACTCGGTCAAAACGTTTAGCATTTGCATGAAATTTAAAAAAACAACAACACTAGCCATATTACCACCAAATCGCAACGCAGTTTGGAAATGTTGGTCAGTTTGTCAAGTTTATCAACGTTCCTACAAATTTTTGACAAACGTTTAGGGGTCTACTTTTCATTGGGCGGTTACTTCACATTCAACAAGACAGTGCCCCTGCAAACCGAACGCTTGAGACCATTGCTCTGCTGTCCAGGGAGACACCCGACTTCATATCCCCGCAGTTGTGGCCGCCCAACAGTTCAGATCTCAATCCAGTTGACTATCAAATCTGGAGTGTACTGGAGGAGCGCGTTTATCGTTCCCGCATTCGTGACGTTGTTCACCTGAGGGCGCGTCTGATTGAGGAGTGGCAGCTGTTTGACCATGTGATCATCGACAAGGGCATCAAACAGTGGCGTCCACGTCTACGGTCGTGTGTCCATGAACCAGGAGGACCTTTTGAACACCAGCTATAGCTGAACTTCACTTCCTTATGGCTCTTGTACATGTATGTTGGAAATTTCCCCTTTTCAGCACTGCATCTCAAACGTTCATATACTTGACAACAAACTCACTAACATTTCCAAACGGCGTTACGATTTGGTGGTAATATGCATATGGCTACTGTTATCTTTAAAATTTCAGGCAAATGCTACAAGTTTAGACCGAGTTATGACACTTTTTCTTGGGGTCTACTTTTCATCGGGACACAGTGTATACATATAATATTAATATCCATAGAGCGTGTGTCTGTCGGAGGAGGCTCGATCTGGAATCTATTGTGAAACAGACACCGTTTCTGACGTCATTAGGCCTACTGCCGTCTCGACGACGGCGATCAGAGCATTTTAACCAACGATACATATAGGCCTATATACACTGCCGTCATAATATGACAGGCAAATACTCTAGCAACATAATATTCAATAAGTTTGAACTTCGATTACACCGTGACAATTGCGTGTTTTAGTTAGTTTTAAATCAATGGCACGAAGTTTTAACTTCAATCACATCGTGTCTAAAGTGTCATTCGATGATAATTTAAAATTCATTCAGTCTTGTTGTCAAGACCTTAAACCTCAAGACCAAGACCAAGACCTTGAACCTCAAGACCAAGACCAAGACCAAGACCTTGAACCTCAAGACCAAGACCATGCAAGACCTTGAACCTCAAGACCAAGACCGAGACCCAAAAAATCACAGTCGTATCCAGACTTCTATTCCTTACTAAAAATTGTCCAGTCGGACTAGGCCTACTCGTTATTTTATTGAAAACATGAGTTTTTTTCTTTATTCAAGCAAAACAACTCTATATGAAGACTGCAGAGAATTCCGAATTCGTATTTACAAAAGTCCTTCATGCGAAATGTTATTCCAAATGCCTGTTGAATTTTATAAAAACCAATTTGCTCAGAATTTTCTGACCAAGACGTGACCTGTGGGGCCTCATAAAAATTCTGCCATGTGAAAAAACACGGTCTACAATTGCTGAAATCGCTAGCACACAAAGCAGCTTTTCAAGAACCGGATGTAAATGTACAAATTAATCATGAGTCCGTTTTGAAATCATTCCATGGTAAATAACCGGAAGTCAAAATAATTGTCCAAAACAACAGTGAAGCCTCATTCACACCGTGTAAATACTAAAGCAATAACTGTATGAGTAATTATTGGATACATTTTTAAAATTCTTGCCGTTTGTTAAAATTAATGAATGTTCATATTGACAAAAGTCTTGGTCTTGAAAAACCAAGACCAAGACTTTGAATCTCAAGACCAAGACCAAGACCTTGAACCTCAAGACCAAGACCAAGACCAAGACCTTGAACCTCAAGACCAAGACTTTTAAAAACGAACTCGAGTGCACTCGAGACCAAGACCTTGGTCTCGAGGACAACAAGACTGAATTCATTTATAACTAAACTCATGGTAAAAGCGTTACGCAACGTTCATCTCCATACACTCACCCACCCACCCACCCACCCACGTAACGTTTTCAAGGACACCACCCATCCACCCTCGAGCGTTACGTAATTATGCAATGACCCCCATGTACATTTTTGCATAGTTAAGATACACTAGGCCTACTTTGAATCAAGTATTCTGCATAAGATTTCCAGAAGCAATTTCCCATCAGTAGGTCTCGTACCAAATGCTTTGGTAGAGACGATGCTACTAGTCCTAAACCCTCACATATCCTCTGAATGGTCTATAGCAGCGGTTCTCAACCTTTCGAGACTCAAGGACCACTTACAAATTTTGTGTCTCGGCCGCGGACCACCACTAACAATTGTGCCAAAAAAACAAATTAATATAAAATAAAATTTTTGCTATAAATTCGCGTATTATTAGTTTCATCCTGCCATCTAGCCGATTCTAGCAATTGAAATAAAACAAAAATTTAAAAACTTGACAAAATTTGTCTGTTTGCATGTTTTAAATTGTAAAAAATATAAATTGGAGGCCTTGCTCGCGGACCACCAGGCAGATGGACACGGACCACCAGTGGTCCGCGGACCACAGGTTGAGAACCGCTGGTCTATAGTATACCGCGCCTTGCGCCACTGAATGGTCTTTACCGCGAGAGGCGCCTTATAAATACCCATATACAATATAATACAATACAATATCCAGTTAATAACAAGAGACAAATTTTACCTTGGTTCCTCTACTAGTATTATCATAGCCAGATTTTACTTTACTATTTCTATGAAACCTTGCTGAAAATGGTTTGGTGAGAACTCGGTATCAAAGCCCCCTAACACCAAGTGATTCAGATAAATTTGGATGTGATGAAGTACATGTATGTTACATTCAAGACAGGATAAAATTTAAATTGTTGATAAAAAAACACGGTGTCTGATTGCCAAAAAATGCACAATTTCCAACTCAATACCAAAGTACAAAAACCAGTCACTTTTATCATTTAGCATCAACAGTTATTTTTCAATATTCTTATACAAAAATTACAACACTCCTAGAAAACGTGTTAATTCAAACAGCAGAGTTTGTGGGTTTTTCTTCAGCCACTGGTTTCTGTTCATCATGCACAAGATCATCTCCTGCCACACAGTCTAATACTTTACTCTTACGATCACTATGATATTCCTTTTTTGCTTCCTGTAACAGAACATTCAAGAGTGATCCACTGATGTCACGAACATGTGGCACAACTGGAGGCCATGGATTGCCTACAGAAAAACAATAACAAGAGACAGGATATTTTCATTTCCCACACTTAACTGCATTCTTCACTACTTAAAGCAAGCAAAACTTTTCAATTCAATATTCAATATTCGTTTATTTGATAAATACATGCTGTCACAGACGCAACTTGTTTACAGTTTAATTAATATATTTTTCTAACAAAAAAATCCACTTCCTTAACATAAATTCATTGCTCAATCTTGAGTCTTATTCCATACATGCAGAATTTAGATCAGAATTACAGGAAATTGGACATCAGGACTTTCCATTTTTGAGTAAAGCATAGTTTGGAACATGATTCAGTAAATTCTAGATGCTGTATTAAGGATTAACTGGCTATTCAACAGCTGCAAAAACATGATTCAAGTTCAATGTAGTGCCAGTAAAGATGGCAATATATACAATATGCTTCTAACAAACAATATATCAAATTAACAAAATCAGTGCCTGCTTTACTTTTCCACATACTTAATTGCATGTTCAAAGAGGCTGACAAGAATACACACCTTTCAATTCAAGAAGACCCAGCTTCATATCTTTACCCGGGTAAACTGATGGCAGTTGATACAACTGTGTGAAGCTGGATTGGAAGCCACTATAACGTGGAACTATCACCTTGAACAACTTATGTATCAAGTCTTTCTCCTGGAAGATACAAAGTTTAAATTTGATCAACTGCACAAATATGTTCCAAAAGTCTACAGACTTCACAGGTTTGCTTAATCTGGTGGAGACAAGTCTGTTACTCATTTTATAATGTATGCAACCAGGTGGTCTGGTAAATTCTTGAACTTGGCTCAAGAGTCAAGACCATTCATTATACCTATTTCTTGGTGCAACTTTTCAATTCACACATGAATATTTTGTCCTGCTAGTATTTTGTGTCAATAACATTAATTTCCATCATGTATTTAGTGCAAATTCATGTAGAACCTCTTCAACTTCATGCCATGGTTGTCTTTGTTGCTTCAGTTGTGTGAGTCTGGTTGTTGGTCAATTAAATATTCGTTCTCTTAGAAAAAAGGCTGCAGTTTTACATACATTTCTTGTGAGCATTCCTTACGTATACTTCTCTGAATGAGATTGGCTTCAACCTAATATAAACATCAGCATTCATTTTTGATGTAATCCCCAGCTTACTCACCACTCTTGACCTCTGTTCTCATCCAATCCTAATGGAACAGTTTCTACTTAATTCTGCTGCATCCCACAGTTTATCTAGCTCCTATTTTACTTTGTCGCTATACTCATAACAAAATTTTTAATCTGATATACTGTTATAGACAGCCAATAAAGCATATCATACAAAGTAATAATCAGAGGGTGAATGCCCAGTCCTTCCACAATGGAAGGCTTCCATCCATGTAACCACACTAGTTGATCCTACCACTACGAACTGAAGTCAGAGAAATCTGTGTTTTTTAGTTTCTGCCAATTAATTACCCAATCAGAAGAAATGCAACTTTAAAAGCACAATGAAGTACCTACAGGCAGTTGGACAACACCCAAGCCTTAAGTCCTAAATTTACCAATTCTTATCATAAACTTACAGCTCTAGGTAATATTAATGAGAAAATGCAAAACAAGTTTCAACTTGGCATCGAGTAACCTTTAGATAAATTTGTACGGCAACTTAAAGGCAAACAAAGCTTATTACATCTAAAATTCCATGAAACAACCACATATGTTATCTGAAAGCTTACTAGAAGCCAGTAATCAGCTAAATCCATTGTTGCTTTATGTTTGTCACCATGTTTGAGAGCTTCGAGAATTAACTGTAAACAGAAACAACGTTAGCATGTATCCATAGAACTGTTAGCCACCATGAAATGTAACTGTAACTCTGTCATCCATCAATGCAGTTAACTTAATCATTATAATAAATACAAAAATAGATGAACAGCAAATTAACATAGAATTACCTTTTACTAACATGGCTTGATGTTTTGTGATATTTGAGCTTAACCTAAGCAAAAGTCTGAAGGAAGTATAGACACATGCTTTGTAAAAAACACGGAACTTGATGCCAACTTAGCCAAGAAAAGCAGTCATTCGTGACCATCTAAATGCACTCCACTTAACAAAATTGATGTTTAAGAGCACCTCAGCCTGCCTTGGTTCACTAGCTATTGTCCTAGTTTCTAACTAGTTGCAGCTGTCTGTTGTCAGTGAAGCCCAAGAGTGGGAGGTATTGTGTTGCAGACAAAAAGTGCCAACCAGTGAAGCATACAGAACAACAAAATTTCTATAGTTTCTAGAAGCCAATATAGAAATTAGTTTGCTGTCATATGCATTGGTAGGCTGAAAGAAGTTGTGACCCCATGGGGGTAGGACAGCTTCTCAACTCTTCTCCACAGGAAACGTCCTGTGGCCTATACCACTTACAAGATGTCAGAATGAACGGATAGCATTGGTTGACTGTTACAACCTGCCAGATGTAACTGACCTAGCCACTGATGTCACATGGAGAGGATGGATAGAGTAATCGTAACACTCATGGCCAGGAGAGCATTAGATCACGGTTCGATACCCGTACCCCCCCCCCTCTAGGGTGGCGCATTCAGTGCCGTTTTAACAGCATTGTGGACCCTAGGCAAAGCAATGCACTGGGACCCTGCCCACCCACAGGGATAAAAATTAAACCTATATAGATTTGTTGGTGTTTTCAACACTCACTTAGTAACAAAATGAATGTTTAAACATAATGAAACATACTGAAAAGCAAAGATTAATCAACATAAACTTATGAACAATTATTCAATATAACATTAGCCTTGAAAAGCACAAATATTTCAACATATAGGGCCTAAATGATAAATAATTGGTACACCATACAGTATGATACAGACAGATATGGTACCGTATGAATTATTTATTATTAATCAACACAAACGTTTACGAAATTTCTTTGTGGAGAACCGATTTATAAGTGGCTTGAAGTCAATGGTGTGCAGGATGTCATTTTCTATGCACATGAGTGAAAGCCAGTTCAAACGCTGCTGCCCCATTGTGCTGCAAAGCCAATTCTTAACAAGTTTCAATTTTGAAAATGAACGTTTCCCTGTACACTTGGTCACCATCATGCACATGAACACTTTGAGTGGAATTTCAACATTGGGGAACACAGATTTCAAGTTGTCCGAAATTATTTTTCTGTACAGCGCAGGGAGAGTCTCGCAATTTTTCATCAAGAACCATGTAGTGCTTGAGATGAGTGCATTCATTTAGAAGGTCACCATAATCAAGTTCACATTAGCCAGATCTTCACACTTTTTGTTTAGCTCAGCAGAACCAATTGTTTTCAAATATTACACTCAATAAAGCTCAAATTAATGCTATATGAACTGGCGTAAACTTGTCCAAAATATTGGTGCACATGGGGCATTTGGTTATTCATTCTACATTTGTTGCATTGGGTGTACAGTCCATCTCAATTATGGGGCGGGGGCGGCACATGCCCCGGCTGCCCCCCTCAGAGTCTACACCTGTCATGGCTATATGCATTGTAATTATTAAAGCAGACAGCAGATGACTGGGTCATTTGCTTCCAAAGACGATATAAATAATAGAGCAATACCATAGAGCAATAATTAAGCGAGTTATTCCTAAAAACCGTTTGCCATCCCTGCATCAATGGCTAAGAAGTCTCACTTCTGTTGCGCATGGAGGTCATATTTTGTGGTCTTTTGGGGCTCCAGAAGCGTGGGGCCCCTGGCGACTACCCACATTGCCCATGCGTTAAGACGGCACTGGGCGCATTGCATGGCTGCCAAACTGTGTGTTTAATTAAGATCTTGATTGCACTGTCATGTTTCAATGTAATCTTACTGCGTACTTGTCAGTTTGAATTAATAAAGATTATTATTATATAAAGACTCATATACAGTCTGTGATTGACAGGTGTTAAAGTATACCCTCTGAATTGACTCAAATGCCCTGGCTATAATTTACTTAAAATGTTGACATCTCCAACTGAGAAATCTTTAACTCACTTCTAACTGGTTTGACAACAACAAAGTTTCACAATTGCAAATGTTTTGGAATTCATTGGCCAAGGCCATAACAAGATTCTGCCATGTGTGATCTATGAGTAAAAGCAGTTGGAAAAAACTCGGTCAGTAGTGGAGGTGCCATGAATTAGTTAGCAAGAGGAGTAAATCATTGTTTTTGCATTGATTTTATTAAAATTTCAAAAAATCATATAAAATCGTAGGAGCGTGAACGGAGTACGGGAATAGGCGCGTTTGAATCCCTGTAGTATAAGGTATCACTAGGCAAGTTTTGGTAGAATTTGGACACCCCCTCATCTACACCCATGCCGGTTTCTGAGCGTGGAATTAGGTCAGTTAAATTGCATTTTCATCGCTTTCGGGAATTCCTGTTGATCCTGTTTTTATCCACATCTGGTGACAATAGACTAAAGTCACTACATTCTCCAAATTTCGCAATCTGATGTATCCGTGCGTATTCCAAAGTCACGTGTAATTAGCAAATAAGAACACTATAATGTCCATTACTTACTAGCCACTCAACTAACTAACGATAATTCAGTGTTTACCAGTTCGGCATAACCTCTGGACTCGTCCAAGTAATGAGAATACCCTTCAATTCTTTCATGCCGAATTAAAGCTGTAACCAACTTGCGCATTTTGTTAATTCTCCCCTGCGGTCCGCTGCCACGGCCCTCAGCTTTTGGCAAATTTCTTTGGCTATTTCGAAAAACTATACGCAACATTTTCCCAGACACTTACAAACCACGAGCGATAACCTCCCTCCGATCAAAGCGTTAAATTAAAAAGGGGCAAAATGGTCACCATGTGGCGCTTTTTATAGCGCTGTACTTTTCCATTCTTTGCACTGCGCCTCTCGAACTCCCAGCTAAAATTCCCAAAGTTCTCCGTTCTTCTACTTCTAATATTGTCGCTTACTGAGCATCATTCGTTTCAAACCCGTCTACTGTAGCTCACATTGTAACCCATATCGTCTACAACAAGTTTTTATGTCCTAATGTTAATTATTACCTCACTATTCTATTTTGCTTTTCATTGGATAATTTTGTAGGCCTATGTAAAGCGCTGTGCGTTGCTAGCGAATACAAGTAAGTGAGTGTATTCTTTAATGAACGCTAGCAACGCGTCGTTGAGGTCGCTGGCCCACTTGGCCGGATCTGACACCCGGCGGAATCCCGACTGAATTAATCCAATGGACTTAGTAACCTCCACCCATATGTCTTCTACAGCGCCTTCAACGACTTTATCTGAATCAAACATTGTTTGATTGTATTGTTCAGAACCATTCCAACCATTCTGATTAAGGAAGGTTGTGATGTCGACCCTGTCATTCTTTCTGTTGCCAACCTTTCCTCTGTGGAGGTCATTTGCTTTCCTTTTTGCTACGCCCATGCACCGATTTCCACTGCAGCACCGCACATTTGCTGTACATCTATAATTATAGCTCCATCAGTATCGATAGTGCTGCGGAGACTCTGACATGGAACCGAAACCGACCGTGCACAACTTGGTTCTTGCGGATTTGAGTTTGTACAGCGCCATTATTCACGCTGGTATCCCTGATGCGGCTTTTCTGTGGCGCTGAAAACCACAGACTTACAGTTACATGTATGTGCATCACATTGAAATTCACGGCTACCCAGCCTAAGCCGACGTTATTTCGTAGCGCTGCATCTTAACCACAATCAGAGCCGTATATTACACGGCTCTGACCACAATGTAAGAGGTATCTTCACTGTTGGTGTTCCTGAGCATAAATAATTTATTATTAATAGCAAATATAAATAGGCACCCTTTCAGCGGGATTATTCCCTTCCGGGTGCCTGTTCCCGACAAATCTTGAGCCTGCAGGTGCATGCTACCCTTGTATTTAATGTTGTACAGATAACATGTCCTTTTTACATAATTGGTTCACTTAGTTTTAGCTTGGTTACTTTTTGTGTGTACTGCATGTACTATTGCGTGGTTGCATAATCATGAGGTTGTCGTTGTTATTATTGGGAACAATAAACTTATTATGTTATGTTATGTTATGTTATGTTATATCTATGGTTTAAGAAATCTTTGTATTATTGGTCTTTGCTGAGAGTGCCTGTGCGAAACAAGCGTTGCACGATTTTTCATCTGCAAAGTTGTTCAGTTAAAAGTATGCAGTCTTACTTTTTATCACGTTACTTATTATTCCATCAAGTATCACATTACTGATGGCGAGAATTTTGAAAGTATATGTTTCTGTCGTCGTTGTAACGCTTAGTGGGCCCAGAAGATAACTGGGTGCGTTCGGTGGGCGCGTGGCGAATCACCGAACGAGTATACCGCCAGTGTGATATGAGAAATTGTATAGCCTATAGATGTGTCCGACTCCGCCCACATCCGTTGTCAAGACAGTATTTCATACGATATACATGAGATGTTGTCCGAGTGAGAAGAGTTAAACAGCGAGCGAGAAGAGTAAAACAGAAAACTGAGCGGTTGGATCATTATTTTTAAGTCACAATATTTGTAAATGCGGCAGCTATGACGCGTATTTTATTTTTAGAAAGAAATATCCCATGCTGGAAAGCTTGACAGTTGCTAGCTGACGTCATTGGTCACGTGAACCAACACAACGTGAGATCTTGTGCGGGAAAGACACCAAATACGAAAAATAATATTTTTCGGACACATCTACATGCCGGACAGTATCTCATACCACACCAGATCCCCGAAACTGTTTTGTGATGAAAAACCGTATCACCGAAATTGCTGTTCATAGCGAATCGCACATCGAACGCTTGGTAGAAAACTGCTTTCGGTGATCACAAAGACTCAGTGCCTGTGTATGTAAACAATGTTTGCCACTGACTTCGCTCCAATAGAGCGCTGCTATCTACCAGCCACATCTCACAGTGCAATTCGCTAAGTAAGTAAGTAACAAACGCGAACTTTTAGTACAAACAGAACTAAATGATTTTATTAGAAACAGCTAAATAGGGTTGTTATACGAAAATCAGAATTCTGATTATCTGTTTTGAAAACGATTATCAGTTTCTTTTATTTGCAGACGGTAATCGAATTTATTTTGTTATCATTTTTATAGTGAAAATTAAAAAAATACCAGAAAAAATTAAATTGTTTAATTTGTTTAGTGTTTACGATTGTTTTCATCCAATATGGTCAGCAGATAAGAATGTGTGTTTAAAAATCACAAGCGCTCCTTGCAGCATTTTTGTTAATGAATACATTTACTGTTTAATAGCTTAGTTGACCGGGCATTCAGTAGGCATTATAGCCAGTGATGGGCACTAAACTAATATTTGTTAGTTAAACTAAAACTATTTTCCAACTAAAAAAAATTAGTTTAGCTAAAGTTGGCAACTGATTTTGGAAATTAGTTAACTAAACTAAAAAAAAGTAGTTAAACTTTTACCAACTGTAAGTAGTGTATGAATTTGAAAACACAGGCTGTTAATGCTAAAGCCATGCAGTGTTAATCAATAAGTTTAGTGTTGAGTTGTTGACAGTAATCAATGTTCACTGCTGAAAATAGTTGCGTATTGCTGAATTTTTTAGTTAAACTTTTTAGTTAGCAACTAATTTTTTTTAGTTAAACTATGGTTTTAACTAAACTATTTATTTTTAGTTAAACTTCATCCGCAACTAAAATTTTTTAGTTAAACTAAAAGTTAGCAACTTTTTAGTTAACTATTGCCCATCACTGATTATAGCTAGGTTAATAGCTTGACAAGCTTAATATACTCACCAAATAGCAGAGGTAGAGGGAGTGAATCACATATTATAGATTAATGGTTTGCAGATTCCGCTTCCAGCACACTGACCTACATAATATATATAGTAACAGCTATATTAATATCAGTGGGCCAACACCAGAGGGCAAAAAACGTCAATTGTAAATTAATTGGCATCGGCACCGACTAATTTTTGGCCAATGCCGATTATACCGATTGCTCTAACAATCTGCATGATTACAAATGCTGCCGATGCATCGGTACAGCTCTAGTTCTCAACCCACATCAGTGCCAGCACCAGCAAAAGGAAGGTTTTCAGGCATCTACAGCACTGTAGAGGAGAGAATGCAAGAAGCTCTCGGCGGAGAGACAAAGGTAGACAGTTCCAAGCGGAGGGACCCACATTGGCGAAGTTCCTGGATTGGGCCGTGGAAGAGTGCATATGTGAGGGACTTTTCATCAGGCCACGGGCCGAAGATCACAAGGAAGCCCTCGCAGACATGGAAGAAACCAGGGTGCAAAAATTCATAAGACCCAATGCGGCAGTTTACGTTACTTTTGTTTTTATCTTTATTTAGTTTCAGAATGAGGACTTCACGGAATATACGTCAAAACCAGGCAGGATCTCAGAATCGCATAAAACAGTTCAGGGGAAGAGTGGGACAACGACTTGTTGGCCAAACTAAACTCAAGGCCAGCTCAAGGAGAAGATTTTTTAATGGTGTCAGTCCCCTAAACAGGGACAATGTTGAGGTAGGCTTGATCTTAAAATTATGATGTTTATAAGCATTAACTAGTGGAGGTCTTCTGTTTCACTATGTTGCTACTATGCAGTAATGTCCTATCAAGTCTATTGCCTTTACATTAAGTTTTTATATAATAGGGCATAACTAATATTGTTTTTTTGCTGATTCCGGATACAGGATAGCATAGGCCATTATTTTCTGATTATGACTAGTAAAAAATCTATGCACTAATGCCTAAACCCAGTTAGTCATCATTGGCTAATGGCTTGGTGTCAGCTACAGGCGGTAGATTTAAGGGCCCAGGTATGACCCTCCAACGAGTGCACGGTTACTCTGGAGCCTACTGATAGCCCTAGCAAGTAGTAACAATCAAGATTATAATTATGTGTGAGTGGCCTATAAATTGTTATTAGTCCATAGCGAAACCATCAAAAAACAACTGTTATTAATCGAAGGGTTAGACATTCTGAATCTGGATAATTCCAAAAATTGACAAAATTGGTGTACTGATCTGGATTTCAGTTATGCCCTATCATATATCACCTCCTTATAATGATGAAAGATTGACTGATAATGCTTCTCGGTTTGATATAAAAGATTTCTGATGTCTAATTCCTTTATTAATGATACAAGACATTATAAAAGCAGATTACATCGTGTTCATAAATTGACTTGTTAAAATGTAAAATTTCATACGACAGTTTTGAAATAGGATGCAATCTTATTTTCATTACAGCAACTTTTGAATCTTGATTCTTTTGTGCAGTTGAATTCTGAAAATATGAATTTGACAAGGATATTACTGGTAGTTATAGCATTTTGTAATGGCAATGATATATCTATATAAATAAAGAGAAGACTGTCTGTCTGTCTGTCTGTCACAGTGATCTTTGACCGCGATGCATTTCTACAGCGTTGGACCTTTTCACTCCAAACCTTCACTGCTGTCTCGGGGTGGGCATTACACACCCAGTGTGAGGCTGCGCCTTCCCCGTTTTCACCGCTTCTATGGTGTCCCGGCCCAAAACCTCCACTTTATACCTGGTCCACACAAATTCCAGTCGACCTATTTTCATTCGCCAGATGGCGCCGCCCGAGAAGATTCTGTGTTTGACCGCCAATTCTCTTTCACCGGCATGCATTTCTAAAGATTCGCCAGATGGCGCCGCCGTAGGGATTTCACTTCACATTAACTTTTGTTGCTTATCGTAATCGTAATCTCGTGATTTCTACAGCGCCCAAAAAAGCTTATTCACAGGCGCTTAGACAAATCTAAATCGATAGGCGGGGGGGTCCAATTGGTTCCAGGTCAAGATCCAAAGGAGTCAGTCAGGAAGACAGTAAGACGGCTAAGGTTGGTGGTGTTTAGGGTTTAGACGGCGAGGAAGGTAGACAGAGGAGGAGGATTTGGGATAGGATTTGTGAAAGAGCAGTGTTTTTAGTTTTGAGTGAAATACCTGTGGAGATATAGCAAGTGGTGAGGTTTTGGTGAGTTCGTAGGATGGATCTGAAAGTTCTCGCAGTACTGGTGGGAGTTTCTTCCAGAGGGGTGGGACAGCTATGGCTATGGAGCGATTTGCAAATGTTAGTGATGAGGTGACAGAAGGGAGGACCAGTATTAGGGCAGAAGAGGAGCGGGTTGAGCGGAGTGGTTGGACCGTGAACAGCTGTTGGAGATAGGAGGGCTGGGAAGATTGGAGTGTATTGTAGGTAAGTGATATGACTTTATATTTTATTCTTTCGGGTATTTTAAGCCAGTGGACAGATTTGAGGACAGGAATGATGTGGTGGTGCTTGGGGGTTTTGGTCACAGCACGGGCAAGTGCATTTTGAATGGCTTGAAGGCGGTTTTTTTTAATGATGTCGATGTTTAAGAAGAGTGCATTGCAGTAATCTAATTTTGCGTGGACTATAGAAGTAGCTATTGTCGATGCAGTTTTGAAGTCTACAGGGATTTTATTCGCTACAGGGATTGAAACTTATACCTAAATTTGTTGCTTATTCGCTACAGGGATTGAAACTTATAACTCCGGGCAACGTCGGGTAAACCAGCTAGTTGTAATATATATATTGACTAAACTTCTCAGTGTAGGTTTTTTTTGCAAAGAAGATCAAGCTTAGTGAGAATATTTTATTAGTTTTGAGTAAATCTAAGATTTAACACCAACAAAGAATGGGTTGCAGATCATATCACTTTGACTTTAATGCAATTGTTTGTCTTGTAACATAAGAATTAAGCAGGTACTTTACGGAAACTGCCACGTAGTTACTTCGCTGTTATTGCATTGCAAAAGTTTTCTATATAAAAATGAATACAAGAATTTAATATCTGTTGATCTTTTACTTGCAAACTGTGTTGCAGTATACACAGCCGACTTACACTCAGTATCATACAAGGAATGCAAGACAAAACAGATTTTTCCAGCAACGAGGAATACAGGTGAGAATTGTTAATTCATTTAGCTGCCAAGCCTAGTATTCCTGGCTTATGGAGTTATGCTGCTACTTGATTGTTGTTTGGGCTTTGTAATTTTGTGCGATAAATGAAGATTACTTGTATAATCCTAACCTCCAGTTTCCAATTGCCATCAATATGTCACTAGCATACGACTCGAGCTGCCACAACCCTGATAGTTTCTTTCATGTGCTTCAGGGTTTATTGTGGTAATGCCATTTACGCAGGCCTTACTTCTTACATCAATCTGCTGCAATCTGTTTTGAATGCTGCTGCTCACCTGATCGATGTCATATGTAGGTTTTGGCATATATCAAAATTTATGTGGGAGGACCTGCACTGGTTACCCATGCAAAAGCACATTGGGTGTAAGATCTTGATGCTTATGTGTAATTGCCTAGCAGATTGTGTTCGATCGTGGTTTCATTGTGTTAGGTTGGGAGCGTCTCTGAAGTGGCACTATATAAATTTGCAATTACCATTACCAATAGGCCTATTGTAATATGTCATAATGTGATATTGCTTTAGACCATAGATATCATATGTATGTAATTTCCATAATGATGTTTAGGAAGTAGATTTTCAGGGGCTATTTGATTAGCCAGTTTCTCTGATGATTAATGACGGACAGATGGATTGATGAACCACAATGTGTGTGTTGGCCAATTGATTGGTTATATTGATAGACATATAATTGCACACATTGTCTGTTATGGGATGGAATACACAGCAAGGTTCAGCTTCTATAGTTCTTTCACGTAAGTTGTTTTCATCAAGTACTAAGTCTATGTGAATTCTTCATGAAAAGTACATGTGGGCTACAACAACAATAAAAATAATGCACAGGAATGTTGCAGAAATTCATTAAGCTCTAGCCAGATGAGGAGCAGATGAAATGGAACATTTTAGCAACTCTGGTACCATGTCTTTCATCTTAACCAATTTGCACTGTATATATGCAGATGCAGAGAATAGGGCCAAGCGCCTCATAGGTGACCTTACTACCCATGGATGCAGGAGCCGTTGGCATCATCTTGAACCCTATCTCACACTTTACCCATGGGGAATTGGAACTTGGATAGTCCAATCAAAATAAACTCAGCAGATTGTCACAATACGAGTGATCTTAGATACTGTGCTGCTAAGACTTCATTTTGATATTTACAGTATTTAAAATTTTCTTGTTCAATTAGTTCTCTCAAAACCAGAGCAGTCAGAGAGGATATCATCAAAAACAGCAAACCAGAGGTCGAGGTTGGAATGTTGGGGCGAGGCCATCTAGTGGCCATGTTGCTGAACGAAGGAAACAAGACACCTCATTCCAGACGGGGCCAATCGTGCGAGGCCGCCTGAGGAGTAATTTTGGATTTATGCGATCAGACACAATTGTTCATAAACAGCAACTAAAGCAAGATGTACAGAATCTACAGTTGCAGCAACAACAACAATGGGTGCAAAAATCATGGCAACGATTGAAGACAAAAGTACCTCAACAAATGCAAAGGTTCGTTTCTATTGTTTGCATGGTATCCACTATGAAAACTTTGTGCCAATGTGCGAGATGTAGATCTGTTGTCCAGTAGTTTTCAAATATTTTCTCTCTATGGCACACTTTGCAACTTATACTTGTCACAGTTTGGCACCTATCTTTTTTGATGAAAAGATGTCTGCCAGAAGTTCCTTAGATGAGATCTGCAACCTATAACAGAATGTTTTAGCAACATTTGACTTTATACACGTTACGCAACCTACTTTAAGTGTGAAACATGACCTCCTTGTTCGGTATTATTGGTGATTTGGATGACGAATCAACTCCTAATTTCTTTGCTGCATGCACTGGCATCTTATTCTACTCATCATCACCAACACCAATGTCAAAAAACTCGTATTGATCCCAAATATGTTACATGTAGGTTGATACACTTCCATAGTAAGTAGATGTGAACTGCAGCAAATGGAAACAGCTTGTTGTGAAGTTGTTTTCCAAATATTCTTTGGCAACCATAAGTCAGAATTTGTGCTTTACTAATTTGTCGATCGTCAGTATCCAGTAAAACATCGGGTAAACCAGATGAAGTATGTCCAAATGTTGGTCATTATATTTGGCTAGGTCAGGAGCTTACTCTTGCTCCTCATCTGCATCGCCTTTCCCACACCTGCTACTATCAGCTGCACCAGCTTTGCACTGTTGCTCGCTTCCCCCCCCCCATGGTGCCACTTCTACGTTAGTACACTCCTTTATTACAGCTCGACTTGACTGCTGTTCCTCACTTTACTATGGCCTACCTTCTAGTCATCTAGCTTGCCTCAATCGAGTGAAACGCTGTGTGGCGCACCTTATTGGCCGAATACCATAATTTGGTCAGGTCTCTGGTTATATGCTGGAGGTCCTGCATTAGCTCCCCATCAGGCAGCATGTAGCATACAGAGTTGTTTCCCTAGTCTGGCAGTGCCAGCTGGGCTGTGCTTCAGCTTATCTGTGGGTCCTTTGCTGCCCCGTGCAGGGAATTCATGGTAGCCGCCACCTCCACTCTTCAGGGAAGGGATGCTTAATGTGCTTTTGCCCGCACAACCACTGTGCAGAATCGTACTTTTTCAGTTGTGGGCCCAATAGCATGGATTGGCAATGCTGGAGTCGGGAGTACCTCTGAGTAGCCCCCTTGAAGAGGTGCTATATATAAATACTAAAATGAATGAATAAAAATTGAATATGAATAACAGATTTCATCAAATATTTATATGAAGTATAACATTAATAATTACCGGGTAGTCATTCCTAGTAACACGCATCCTCGAGAACCACTGAATTAGCCAATTTGTGTGTAGTAAACACCTTCTTTAACTTAAAAATTTGTAAATTATTTATCATAACAATGATTATAGGAACAACATAAATAATAAATAATAGTGTGCTTTAATAATGGTTGCAATCATTATATAGTTACTGTTGTTTGATTTATAATCAATTGCTTCAACTGTCTTAGTGGTGCTGTGTGATCCCATCGCATCTTTGTCGACGGAAACTTGCAATGAGCGAATATTTCATTTGATTTTGATGTTATAATTTGCTAATGACAGATTTATTTATTTGATTACTGCAAACATTTTGTGTTTTGTTTAGCAACTCAGCAAGAACAGCCGTGTATGAGCCTTCATCCGGTGCAAGTGTCACAATTCAAATTCCTAACATTGTAGACAGGTAATTTAATTTTTGCTTGGGAATTGATTAGTTTATTGAGATTCACATTGCGGCTTTTTCACTTCAATCACCCCTTTTAAATGATATTATTTTGTACATTTACCAGATTTTCTGCTTTTTTTTACTGTTTATATGTATTGTTGTTTAATTGCAGCAGTTCTGACGTGTCTGTGAGTTTTGGTAAGAAATCAAAGAGAAACAGGCAGAATGATGCCTTTGCCCGATCTGTGGCACTTCAGCAGCCACCTGAAGCCAGCCGACTAACTTCTATGAAGGTAACATGACTGAATGTTTGAGAAAATGGCAGGACTGCCTGCACCAGAAATCCAGCGATTTTCAGGAGCTTCCTTAACCTTTTTGGGATAGTTTTGACCACTGGTCGATGTGCTTTTAGTTATAGTTCTTTGCCCATGGTGTGGAATAACATCCCTTTATCTATAAGGTTTGCTCCATGATTTCATTGTTCGCTTAGTTTTCCTCCTTTTGCTGTCCACTTTTTTCCTCCTCTAAGCGACTTACCATATCTCTGATTGAACTTTTGACATCTGTCTTGTTATTCTCTATATATTATTAATTCATTAAAGAAAATTGTAGGAATAATGATAGGTAAAAACTGAACAATGAAGTTCTAAACAATGATCCTCCATTTTCTGAAGTCGTTAGCTGGTCATCATTCCTTTGGCAGTATATAGTCTGGAGAATGCATTGGGCAATGGAATATTTAGTGAACAAGTGTGCTAATTGGATGATTGCACAAAATATTGTAAAGGTTGTGTGCATATGTAATTTAGTTTAGAACATTCAGCATATGTGACTGTCAGATAAAACCCTCACAAAGTCATAATAAATCAGAGCTGTGCAATTGATACTGCACTGTAGTTGGCTGGAATAATTAGCTGAAAATCACATGTTCTATGACATATAGTAAAGAGTTACAACGTTTTAAAGATGTTGGTCTTTTTGGAACTACTTTGAGAAATTGTGAACATTTCTGAATACTTAACTTTTTTGCTTTTGTGAGGGTTATCTGAGGTACAGTCACTTAATATGTATGCTAAAGAAAGGGTTCTGTACTGTAGGCAGTTGGTGGAGTTTTGACTCGTTTTTTCCATTTTCTGGCATATTTGAGTGTACTTGTTCTAGTTTGGAAATCGTCGGAGTCAGTCTGTCGTTTCTTTTGAAGAAGATTTTGATGTTAACGTTGAGACTGTGAGTACCTCTCCGGTAAGTTTCTACACAAATATACACGTGTAGTATCTGTTCTGCTATTTGCTTGCCTTTGAAATATATCTTCATGTTGTAAAGCGACTGCCTGTCTGCTTATTTGGGCGTTTCTGTACACGGTATTGTAATTTCTCTCATGTCAGCAAGATTTTACCTATCGTTTGCCCTCTCAGTATTCATCATCATGTATGATGATGAATCATGTATGATTGAGTGATGATATTGAGATAATATGAGAAGCTCGCTTGATGTATACTGCAGTGTGCATTAAACTACTGCTGATTGGATTTAAATGATAGGGTTTCTGGTCCCCTGGGGAGACTGGCCTGCCATCCAATCATATGCAAAAGTAATGCCAGATCAAGTGCAAATCAGTTACATCACTTAAGTTGAGAGTATGGATTTAGCTGTCTAAATGTAAATAAATGAACACGTTTTTATATAGCAACGGTAAGGACTTGACCTTGCTCATTTTCAATGAATTGATAGGGGAGATCCTCCACAACCACTACCAGTTTGAATGGGTGCCACGCCATTTGAGGTCTGTTTACGGATCGTACTAGTCCGAGATTTAAATCTCTGAAATTAAGCCACCATTGGGAGGCAACCTGGTATCCACACACACAGAAGCGCATGGAACTTACGCTTTAACTAACTGGGCTAGCCATGATGATGTGCATAGTTGGAAGGCATTTGCAATTGAGTTTAGAAGTTTTAACAAGAATATATTGCTGGATGATAAGGCCTATATATATACAGTTTTATAATTTTATTGATCGTTTAATACTTTGTGTCTAGTAGGAAATATGATGATTTGTACAACTGGTGGTTAAGGATCTGACTTGATTTATTCGTACAATTTGTTATTGATTACAAGATTGATGCTGGTCAAGTGTATGGTGGAAATAACATAAAGGTGGCAATTGGGGAAGAGTTGATGATGATATCACTGTGGTAAAGATGTTCTATTTTGTCTCATTAGATAAACATTTCACCTTTCCATCTGGTCTCCAGGAAACCGTCAGCAAGCACTGAAGATGTGGATTGCAGCATCTTGATTGTTTGAGCTTCAGTGCAAATTTGATGTTTGATGGGTTTCAGCATCTGATTGCTGGCTTGCTTTAAAACAAACTGTTTAGTGCTGTTTGCAGAGGTTCATGTGCGCTGTGTGAAGCTGACTGAACTGCTGCTTATACTAGATTTGTGCTTAGTTTTCATCAGTTAAGTTGACAGTCTGTACCAATGCACTGGTATTCTACTTTGCAAGTATTTTGGTGCATAGTGTAGGATTACTTTGTTTAAATTAAATCAGTGTTCCAAAGACAGTAATGAATGCTCAGGATTTAACAAACTCTGCAGTTTAATAACTGATCTGGATAGATTGTAGCTAATTAAGGTTGGCAGATGAAGAGTAATAATGAAATCGGCTTCAATGATTATTATTTCCATAGCTGTAACCCATGAAAAATCATGGTAGGCCTATGTTAATTTATTTAGAAACTTTAATGTGTGTGTGAGAGAGAGAGAGGGGGGTCTACGGCTTTCGCTGTCTTGCCTGCACCCCTCTACACCGGAGAACCCGGGAGCTGGCAGCAGCGTCTGTAGCCCAGAGAGCAAGAGAGAAAGAGAGAGACTGACAAAAAGAGACACAGAGAGAGACCGGGCTACGGCTTTCTCCGTCTTACCTGCACCCCTCTACGCCCGGGAGCTGGCGGCCGCTTTCGTCTGTAGCCCAGAGAGACACACAGAGAGACAGGGACAGAGAGCTCTTTCTGACCAAGACGTGCCTTGTGGGCCTCGTAAAAATTCCACCATGTGAAAAAATACTTTCTACAGGTGCTGAAGTCGCTGGCACACACAGTAGCTTTTCAAGCACTGGATGTAAATGTACAAATCGTGAACCTTTTTGAAATCCTCCCATGGTTTATCAGACCGTCTGGCTTCAGAAAAAGTCTTGGCAGCGCTTCCAGACACAGCATCACTTAGCAGCTGCTGCCGATGGGTTTTCCTGACCAACAATATATTGCATCCGTCCGTAGGTATTTGTCGTAGGCTATGATGCAAACAGGCTTGATAAATTTTAAAATTCTTGAGCTTTGTTAAATGACTGTTGATATTGACAGCCGGTCTTGGTCTTGATCTTGCGAGACCAAGACCAAGACTTTGAATCTCAAGACCAAGACTTTGAACCTCAAGACCAAGAGTTTTGGTCTCAAGACCAAGACTTTTAAAAACGATCTCGAGTGCACTCGAGACCAAGACCTTTGTCTGGAGGACAACAAGTCTGGTTACTTCTGCTACCTTGGCAACCCTGATCTTCACACGGGTTGGGCAAGTAAGGAAGACCATGATTAACTACTTTGAAAATTATTTGTTTTTCTTAAATTTCTAGAATTTATTGATGAATTTAAACAATTTAGCAATTTTTTAGATATATACGGCAGCCACAGGCCGCCAATCACGGCCTACTATTCATTTAACCACCGCCGCCACCTAGAAAGTGGAAGGCTGAATAAACCTTACGGGGTCTACGGGGTTCGATCTTGGTACCTACTGCTCCACGCCAATGTGTTATCCATTACTCTACGGGCCCACCTGTCTTGGATTCTTTTATAAAACACTAGGCATAGGCCTATACTTGCAGCATCCGATTGGTTCATCACTTGCATCTGCACAGTCTAGTTTGCCACTGCAATATTCGGGAGCCAGAATCATAGGCAGAGACTTGGGCCTGGGTTTTGGGGGGGGCAGATCGGTCGGCCGAAGGACGAGCGCCGAGCAGGGGGAGGGGATGTGCCCCCTCCCCAAGAAGGAAAATTTTTGAATTTCCACACTGTAATGGTAGCATTTTAAGCTGTCATCTTGGCAAAATTGGTCTATTATTTCAATGCTGATAAGAGTGGATCAGCTTATCCTCATTGCTCAAGAAGGTCCTGAATTGCTGAACAGGAAACAATAGCAGAAGTGTTTTAGAAATGGTACTCGTGGTTTGTCGACCTTCGATGATCGATCTCTGACATCTACGTTTGGTAATGTTTTGACACTTTTCTTTCTGTTTCTGAGTGGAAAATAATTAAGAAATTTATAATGATATTTATGAAATATTTCTGATATATTCAAATATTGGGGGGATATAAGCACCTCCGTCCCCCCACCTCATATTTCGGAGGGGACTGTCCCCCCAAGTCTCCGCCCCTGCCTATACCTGGCAAACATTTGCCACTAATGTACGTGACTATGAGAGCCTACGTGCCCAATGAATGTGGTGCACCGTACTTTCACCAGGTCATAGTTTTCAACTTGCCTTCTAGAAAGCGACTGGTGAGCTGCAGGATTGCTCTCGCCTGGCCACTTGTGTGGTGCCTGTCGGTGACCCTCGGAACCACAGCTGGTTGGTCACTGCAGCCTGCAGACTTGCTTGCTCCGAATGAACAATGCAGCCTGCAACGGATCGTGCTACTGGCAAGTCTGGCATGGGCGTCCGCGGGAATTTTGTAGGGGATGCAGATTTTTTGTAATGGAGGATGACGTTTTTGCATAGCTATTCATGACATGAACACAGAACACGTGACAACTTTAAAAATAAATATGGTCAAGAACTTTACCTAAATAATTAAGTGTTTTTCCCACTGAAAATTGTTTTGGGGCTGTTGTAATAATCATAATAATCAAAAGATTTGATTTTTGTAAAATATGCGCAAAATCCTGGAGGGGGGCAAATGCCCTTCCGGACGCCCATGCATGGTTACTGGACTTGTTTCTGCCAGACGTCACAAAAGTTACCGGCAAAGGCTGGGTGTGCATTAAAGTCTACGAGACCTTCGCAGCCTCGCAGGTAATTATACCAACTGATTTATTGAGCACTGTGTGAATTTAAAATCAATTCTCATACTAGCACATGCACTCAGTGCACATTAAAACCACCACATCAATTTCGATTCGACCAAAAGTCTTCAAATTACTACCTGGTCTTTCCACCGACACTTGTACGGGTGATATCCTCGTTCTATGTACGAATTCGTTATGAGGCGCTATTAAAAAAGAAATGCTGAAATATCTTTGGCCTCCTGGGGATTTGAACTCCAGGCTTCTCGTTGATTGTCGGACGCTGGATAGAAGTTCTTATACTTACTTATTTATCAACAGACTGGTTATTTGATGCCGCATACCTCTAGTATCAACAGCCTCTATTTAAAAGTTTAGTCGATGGGATTTATTAAGATAAATACGTTGATTTAACTTAAATGGATAATATACTTTATCCCTGCGTTAAATTAGGTGTGTACTTGAGATTTTTAAGCATTTCAAACAATTTAAACTAGGATTTTTGTAACTTTAGTTGAGTGAAGACTAGCGTACAGTATACTCCCGACATTGTATCCGAAAACTGCAGCGGTTTGGAGTATTTGAATATAGTCATATTATGTTTGGAACACGCAACTCGGCGTACACTTCGTGAATACAGTGATGGAAGGTGAGCTCGATACCGTGCACTGATTAAGGCGGTAAATTATCAACTCTTTGTCTGTCTCTCGCAACTGACTATACTGATGGGTCAGCAACAGGCCCCACACAAGTGGCCAGGCGAGGGCAATCCCGCAGCTCACCAGTCGCTTTTTAGAAGGCAATAGTCGAAATTACTGATAGCGCCTTTTATATTTTAATTGTATAAGTTTGTGTCTTGTGTTTGGTGCAACATGTTGAGGTTGTAAATTGTAGACAAAGTCGTTTGTCGCAGAAGAAGTGACCCACAAGTTGTAGTGCGAACATGGTCTGCCATTACTCGTGCTGTCAAAGATGGACAACCAACAGATGCAGCATGTTTGTTGCGATACATAAATGATGAAGAAAATGCTGAACGGTCTGAAATAGGAACATCACTCTTCCACACACAGTTGCAGTATGCTTTGGCCGACAGTTTACTTGTGCAAACTGAAGACGGCTACAGTATTCCGCACCTGACGGACTTTGTAAGTAGTTAACGTTTGGTTAACATTAGGCTGCTTTGAATAACTTAGAAATTGCGGAGTGATTGAGAGTTGTAAGTGATAGTTCAGTTTAGGAACAAGTAAGTTCTGAGGTCAAATACTTTTAGAGTTAGTTAATCCAAAAAGGTGATGAAGGCTTACATTTAGTAAGACCAGCTTATTTCACCTACTGTACATAAATTCTTGTGATAACTAGGCATGATATGATGCTTTGCATTTGGTCAGATGCAGACAGTGGCCATTTGGCTATTTTCAATGCAACTTGTTCATTTCGTCAGATAAGTTATTATAATTTTGTCATTTCTGAAATTTGCTCAATAGCTCTTGTATATTATTATTATTATTATTTTTTTTTTTAATGCCCCAAGGTACATATGATCCCTCGGGGACTGAAATATTAATTGAAATAAGTAAATCATCTGGAACGGCCTCTATTCCTCAGGAATCGAGAGAGGGAAAGTGCCGCGGAAAGCTACTGCGTTGGATTGTCAACGTCAGGCGTTGGAAGAGGTATGATGTTTCACGTGCATCACCAGAGATGGTGCTCAGGCTCTTTCCAAGCGCCGTGATGAAGGCCAGGCCGTCAGTTATTATTATTATTATTATTATTATTATTATTATTACAAACATTTTTAACGCGTGCAAAGTCACACAGAAATGCAAATCTGAGGCGCGGTTAGTCAGCTGCCAGGTAAAGAGTGATTAGATATCCATATGTTTGAAAGCCAGTGAGAAGTACTGAGTTTTGAGACGTTTCTTGAAGGAAGATGAAGAGGTCGAGCAACAGATAAACATTGGTAGTCGGTTCCATTCCTTGGGGGCTGCAACACGAAATGCACGAGAGAGTCATATTCGGACAGTCCAAGCCTGCATTATGGCAGTGATATTTCAGTTTTGAAAATAATTACAGTTTCAGTTTTTATTCAGTTTTGGGTTCGTAATTTCTATTTCAGTTCAAGTTTCAGTTTTGAAATAATTTCAGTTTCTATTACAGTTTCAGTTTCAAAATAATTTCCGTTTTCGTTTCAGTTTCTGGAAAATTTCAGTTCAGTTTCTACATACATGTAGATATATTTGCGTCGACACACAACAGCGGTTCTCAAACTGTATTTTATTGTACCACCAGGTAAAAAAATCGAATATTGGCATACCACCATCAAAAACAACAGACGAGCGCGAAGTCCCTTTGCAATTAGCGTAGAGAAATTTAAACTTTTAAGAAGAAGCGCATGGTGGACGCAGAAAGAAGATGGGCAAAACTCATAGAAAATTTAAAGAAACAGAAGCGCATGGTGGACGTGAATAGCGCTCGTAATAGGTTGGTGCCCTGCGCTTGGCCTTCCAGTGGCACTTCAGAAGTTTGGAGATTACAATTACGGTTATGCTTCAATAGTTAATTGCTAATCAAAGAAAGATGGGAAAAATTGATAAAGATGGGCATAAACTCATAGAAATTTTTTTTTTATTTCTTCGCATGCCACTTTGCGACCTGGTGGTACAATAGTGGTACGCGTACCACCGTTTGAGAACCTCTGACCTAGAGAACGCTTGGAAGACGGAGGATTAGATGAATTAGGGAATGTGAAGAGGTGTCTGTCTGGCTGTGCGTCTGTACGTCTATTGTTTGTGGGCCTGTCTAATTTGCGGCCCGGGCCCAGTAGCACTCCCGCCTAAGGCGTGACACACGCAAGTTTCGATCTATTATGATAGATATTTTACTAAAGGTAAAAGATTAGTCGAATTCTTGCCGACAAGCTACATTCCACATGGTTTATTGTTAACGTCTGATCCAACTTTCACTAAACACGAACTCTTTTTTTGTTTTCTCATCATAAACAAAATACTGCCAGACCGCTTTCGCTCTTGCATCCAGCCAATAGTCGCGATAAACTCATTCTCAATGGAAAACTTAGCAACCTAACTCTAACAGACAACATAGATTTCGATGCATGGATATCGAATAATAACCAGAATAAATGGTCCGCCCAAACCACTGTCAGCGATTTAGCCCAACTAAAACCCAATACAAACGCAGAAAATTTTAACTTATTTTCAACAATTTCCGTTCGGAATTAATTATCGTTTCTATTTCTATTCCGTTTTGACATTTTCATTTCCGTTTTGATGAAAGTTATTTAAGTGTATAAATATGAGCCACATATTACCATAGTGAGAAATTTATAGCTAGAAATAAGGCTAATACAATACAGTAATAAGTGATAGATAGGCCAAGGTAGGCAAGAATCTACATGTACAAGAGACAGTCAAAACGTAGTGAAGAGAGTGGAGTTGCTGGTTTGCTTTGAAATTTGTATGTTATTTGGCAATATTTTTGTGCGTTTCACCGAAACTCGAGTGCTGTTTGCAATTGGTTGACCTGTTTCAAGTTAGGTGATTCACATTTGGACATTGTCGATTGCCAGACTTGCACTGGAAAATATTGTATTTGGTGATGCAATGGCAAGTCTGCTTAGTGTTGGCCATCCATCACAAACGGGTTCGGGACTAACTTTCCCAGACGAGTTCGGGACTAACTTTCCCAGAGGCGCATTTACAAAAAGCGGGACCCTAGGCACCAACATTTTTGGAGCCCTTCCGAACTTGTAGACTGAGAGTCTGCGACACTAATTATGATTAGTTATAGAAGCTATTTTCAAGGAATGTGAAGTTATTTGATTTAATGCTTTTAGTAAAATCTCGTGGAACTCGAGACCATATAGCCAACATGAGGTGGATAATGGAGAGACAAAGGGAGTATGGACAGGAGGTTCACATCTGTTTCATTGACTATAGCAAGGCATTCGACTGCATTAACCATGATTTAATGTGGAAAACCCTGCTTGAAATGGGAATTCCGAAACACCTGATAATGTTACTAAAGGGTTTATATGAAGACCAGATAGCGGTGATAAGAACAGAATACGGAGACACTGACAATTTTAGAATCAAGAAAGGAGTGAGGCAGGGATGCATCTTGTCTCCATTCCTGTTTAATCTATATGCTGAAAGAATAATGAGAAAGGCAGAACTGGAGGGGGCAATTGAGGGAGTAAAAATTGCTGGAAAGACACTGAATAACCTTAGATACGCGGATGACACAACATTAATGGCAAAAAGAAAAGAGGATCTGGCAGAACTGATAAGAAGGGTCAGGAGAGAAAGTGAAAAAGCTGGTTTATACTTCAACATAAAGAAGACAAAGGTCATGACAACAGCAGATTGGGATAGTTTTGAGATAGACGGAGAGGAAATAGAGGTGGTAGAAAGCTTCACATTCCTAGGATCACTGGTTGGAAAGGAGGGAAAGTGTGATCCAGAAATAAAACGAAGGATTGCTATAGGGAAAGCTGCAATGACCGGACTGGAAAAGATATGGAAAGACAAACATGTGAGCATAGAAACCAAAAAAAGGCTCGTGAGAGCACTAATCTTTCCTACGGTACTGTACGGTTGCGAGACGTGGACAATGACAAAGAACATGGAAAATAAGGTTAACGCTTGTGAAATGTGGATATGGAGGAAGATGCTGAGAATATCTTGGACTGAGAAAAGAACGAACGAATCAATACGAGAGGAGATTGGAGTTGAGAATGAAGAGTCGTTAAAACAAACTGCGACAAGAATGAAGCTAAGGTTCTTTGGACATGTTATGCGATCTGATGGTCTGGAGAAGGAAATGATGCTGGCGTGCGGTGAGGGGAGGAGAAGACTGGGTCGCCCAAGGAGGAGATGGATGGATGAGATACAAGATGTAACTGGCATGAATTTGGCGGAATTGAGAGACTTGTCATCGAATAGGAGACGGTGGAGTGTGTTCACCAGGACGATCGCTAGAGCTCCACGAGCTGACAGCACAAGGTGACAAGGTGAGTAAAAAATGCAAGAGTATTTATAAATGCAGTACTCGTTTTGTTGCAACGCAATGCAGCAATGCTATATTATAAATATAATATAAAAGTGCTTGAAAAATTAATTCTGTTTCAGCTCCAGAATCATAGCAATGTTTCATTGCACCAGATTTTAATCAATATTTATTAATATAAACATTTCATTTATTATTACTGGCTAACAATACTAATAAAAGTTTTAATTACTTTTAAACACGGCCGTTGTGGCTTCTTGCTAACATTTTTAGTGTTATTTTGCACAAAGTCAAAATGAATTATTAGCCCAAATGAACAAAACAATTATAAATTACAATAATATATTTTTATGTGAATGATAAACTTTAAAAATATATAAAATAGGTTAAATTTAAAATAATTCAGAATTCAAAAATGTTATTTTTTATAATTGAAAAAAAAATTTCATTTGTTTGGGGCCCTCTGAAATTTGGGGACCCTAGCCTCATGCCTAATTAGCCTCTTGCCTAATAAGCCTATGCGAAAACGTGCCTCTGAACTTTCCAGCTTCTGATAAATGCTTGTCTTGCAGAGACCTGGTGATTTGGGGAAATCTAGGTGTTATGTTTTATACCTTGAGCCCAAAGAATGCCAATTAGTAAGCATAGCCATGTATTGTGATCACTGCATTTGTCTGCATTATTCCTCACACCCGTGCAAAACGGATCAGGTTGTCTGAAAGTGGTGGAACCCTTGATGGGATATCATTGCTTGAGTGCTACTTGTGTGTGAGAAGTTGCCAGTGATATTCAAACTTTATTTTCTTACTGATGAACTTTACATTTCACAAGTATCTCATATAGGCTGGCAACAAGTACCTTCGAGAAGTACTCAGATGTTAAAATTTTCAATTATGTGTACAGTAAGGTTATGTTAATTGGTTTTTGGATTATTGCTCAGACTGATTACATGCAGTTAACATAATCTGTTTACATTATTTTATTTATTCATTTGTTCATTCATTTTTGCAGAGTATAATTTATTTAGTACCTTTTAGGCTGTGTACTAAGGAAGTGCTCTGAGTCCCAGCGAAGGAGAACAGCATCCTTCTGTTTTGATTATTCCACTGTTTTGGATTTTGTAGCTGTACATTCCAGTTCTTTTATTCTGTTGTTTTAGAATCAAGACGGGCATGACTGGTATTGTTTCCTGTGTCATAAAGCTGGAAATGTTGTCATGTGCAGTACTTGCTGGCGTGTTTACCATCCAATGTGCATACTGAAGCAAGGGAAGAATACCATTTCATTTGTTTGCAACATGTGCAAGGTAGGCTGTGACTTGCAGAACTTTTGAACTATGTGGCCATGTCGTAATAATTATGATAATAGTAATTATTAATTTTTTAATCCCTCAGGAATTGGAAAAAATTATGATGCATTGTGCTTGAATGGCCAACATTTGCTTGTTCCCAGCTCTGAATTCTAATTATTATAATATTATTTACTATTAAATAATAATAATATAAATAATATTTAAAGAATAATTTTATTATAAGTTTTATTTTATATAATCATTATTACAATGATTATAATTTCTAATGAAGCTTGTCAGAAGGTAATGAATGATCTGCCTTCACTTACCTTCTTACCTTATCTTATCTTCTTCTTATCTTACCTTCACTATGCCGCTACTTGACATTTCCATCTGCACTGCCAAAGCAGAACCCTTCTCAAAGTGGAGGCCTGGCGCAAACTGAGTTCAGGTCCAACTATCTCTCATCCTACCTTGCCATTATGTCATTGTCTCCATCCTACACTACAAAGGGTACCTTCCCCAAAGTGGATAGCATGGATCATATTTAGTGCATGCCCATCTGGGGCCAACAGCATTTTTGACTGTTCTCTTCTGCTGACTTCTATATACAGCCATTATTATGATACAGCATTAGTCAATGGTCGCTGAAGTGACACTCTGTTCATATATTGCACTTTGTTATAGAAGCCCAGTTGAAATCTGTCACATTAAATTATATTTACTAGAATCAAATTCATTTGGTTTTAATTAGAAACTTCAAGACAATAAGAAGGCAGCTGCACCACAGTTGCTGGCATTTGTTCTTGTTCGTCTGAAGAATAAGGTAATTTTTTAGCCTTTTTCTTGGTGTATATATGTATGGATGTATGTATGTATTTATTCAGGCACTTGCTGTAGCACATTATAAGTAACTCTCCGAGGCACTGCACACCAGGCTATATAAATGATCTAAATAAGTGCATTGCAACATGGGTTGAAAATGTTTGTTCGATAGAATCAGGTGAAACAGTATGCACATGCGGTGCAATACTGTTCTAAGAGAAATGTCCATGAGGTGAAGTAAATGTGGATAAGTGAGACACAGTTTGCATACGGATGTAATGGTTGTCGATCTTATCCACTGGTGCCTGGATTGCGAAAGTCCCTGATGTTCGTCGGGTGGGTGCTGACTAGCAAAGCTCTTTCACCTTATATAGTTATTATATATGATTTCTCTAGTTTTTAAAATGTTGTATACAAATATCTTTGTTGGTACGTGACGATGAGAGCCTACGCGCCCAATGAATGTGGCTGCACTGTACTTTCACCAGGTCATAGTTTTCAACTTGCCTTCTAGAAAGCGACTGGAAGGTACCTAGATATAATGTTGATATAAATTATCTCGTGATTGATCAGTTTACAGACCGTTCATGCTGTGGTTAGAATGATTTTTAATGCCTTAGAGTGAAGGAGTTTTAGGGACGTAGATTGCACCTGAACCATTTATTTGTTTAGCTGACTTTGAAGTATGTATAGTTTATTGTTATAAGGAAATGGAGACAATATCCAGTTTCAGCTGAATTGCTCAGTATAGCATTTTCAAGAAAGCATAGCTCATAGGCAGAACATTTCTTCTTTTAGGAAATGACTCAGAGCTCACTATTTCTAACTAGCTTTCAAACATCTGGATCTCTAAGGCCCAAAAAAATAATGGTGTGTTTCCGGTAACGGAGTTTTAAAAAACTGGGTAGGTAGGTAGGAAAATATTTTTTTTTGTAAAATATTTTTATACAATGCCATTTCATAGCGACCGTATCACCTTTTTGTTTTTCTTACGTTTTGAGAACAAGAAGATGTCACTAAATAAACACCTTGCTAAAAACAGTTCAGTGTTCTTTAAACTTATCTGTCAGTAAATTAAATTTTAAAAATGTTTTCTTTATATATACTAGAAGGCTAATATTTTCACAAGTGTAGTTCATTGATATCGCTTTCTGGCAGCCATCAACGATAGTCTAACGTATGTTGTGTGTGTATGTTGTATGTATGTATATATGATGTATGTATATATGTATGTGTGCATTTTTATGTGTGTTAATGTATATGTGTATGCATGCATTTATGTATGTATATATGTTGTAAGTATGTATATTGCATGTATGTATAATATTGTATGTATGTATGTTTTATGTATACATGCATGTATGTATGCATGTATGTATGTATTTATATGTGTATTAATGTATATGTGTATGTATGCATTTATGTATGTATGCATTTATGTTTGCATGTACGTAGTATGTATGTATGTACATGTGTATGCATGCATGTATGTATGCATGTATGTTTGTATATGTGCATTTATATGTGTATTAATGTATATGTGAATGTATGCATGTAAGTATGCATGTATGTATGCATGTATGTACGCATGTATGTATGTATGTGTGCATTTATGTGTATTAATGTATATGTGCATGTATGCATTTATGTATGTATGCATTTATGTATGCATGTATCTATGTTGTATGTATGTATACTCCGGTGGGTTCCCAGAATAGCGGACCCCGAATAGCGGGCCGGCACCGAGCAGTCGCCATTGCGACCAAGTGTTCCCCCATAGGCAGGGCTTGTTGCTTAGGAGGCTGAGGCTGACCTTGAGGCTGGTTGCTATAAAGGAAACTACTCATACTATGATACGTACGATAATCGTAGATGTTGATAATATATTGAATACGACCATTGGATTTGGTTAATAACCCTGGCGCATGACCGTGGGAAAATCGCCGACTTTCGGGTCTATTATCTCCCCAACCATAGTTCGAGAATTCGTGACTTTCGGTTTTAAAATTCGTAAAAATTCGCGAATTTTTGGTCTATTTTAAAATTCGTAAAAATTCGTAAAAATTCGTTGGGCCATTGTTGGCTCTTTTTTACAATGACAGTGGCGTTTTGCAAAAACAGCCTCAGCAACAACAACAAATGTGATGACGTCCTGATTTGTTGTGGTGAGTTTCTGCTTAGAATTTAATGTAAAATTCAATAAACAAGTTTATTACGTAACGAGTTAATTTAGTCAAAATCTAATTTCTTACAGATGAAAGAACATGGACCGAAGTGTAAGTATGTAGTAATTTTGGAGGAGAAGGAAAGGGTAATCCAAAAATACAGCGTTCTAGGCCTAGTTGTGACAAGGAATTTGTTGGTGTTCTGCCCGAATTCGGGAGCAATGCAGAAACCAGATTCGAGTGGGGCATTGGGCTGTTCCTGATTCAGAATCAGAGGACTATGAAGTAGAAGACAGAGCTCGGTGAACGCTGCCAACAATTTTTAACCATGTTTGGTTGCAAGCTGTGTTAGTGACTGACTGGTCACACTGGAGCTGGGGCACTGGTGGTTTTTCGTTCTGCTGACTTACACTCACAGTTACACACCCCAAGAATGATAGAAATCGAAATTCAAGACTCCAAGTAGAACAGTAACTGAATATCAGTACTGGTGTGTTGCTCGTCAGCTATCTTTTACGGCTGAGCCTGATTGACTGATTGCCTATGACATTGACACTAACTTGCTTAAAAAGTTGAAAAGTAAACAGATAATAAAATTCGTTCTCATGGCAAAGAATTCTATTTTTTTTTATTTTACGAATTTTAACGAATTTTAAAACTGCAATTTTAAAATTCGTTAAAATTCGTGAATTTTTAAAATTCTTAAAATTCGTAAAATGCGAATTCTCGAACTATGTCCCCAACCCTCCCACATTTGTAAAAGCTTACCATGTGAACTTACAGCCTCTGTTTTGCTCTAATTACCCCTAGACCTAAGTCCTTCCCGTGCAGGTCTGCACATCGGTCGACGCATCTCGTGGCTCTAATTAACGGTGCTCTTATTTACATTGAAGACCGCTGATTTCCCACGGTCGTCTGCTTAGTAAGCTCAGCTATAATGTCGCAATTCTGCACCTCTGGCACAGAAAGTGAGGTTTCAGTTGTCGGAAAGCTGCAACTCTGACACGAAATGAGTTACGAAAAAAAATTTTTTTCCCAAAATTATCCGAGTCGCGCCAAAAAAGTGACTCGGTCGCGTTACCGGAAACACACCATTATTTTTTTTTGGCCTAACTGGTCTTTACCTGCCAACCAACTACCTGTGCCTCAGATTTACATTTCTGTGTGACTTTGTCCATGTTAAAATTTTTGGAAATAATGAGCTTGCTAATGATGATGAGTAAAAACCTTTTTTACTGAGCAGTTGGTGTTTTGCATTACAGACTGGTCCACTGTACAACTTGAGAGTTCGGTCAGATCCTGTGCTGAGAGCAATGCCGCTGATGGTCTATGAGATGATGGATTTGGATACAATACAAAGTCGAATCATCAACAACCATTATTCATCCATTATGCAGTTTGATCATGATGTTGTCACAATATTGCATAATGTTGCCATCATTTATGGAGGTATGTAATCACTGTCTCTTCTTGACTTGTCGTACAATATTTTTTCTATGGTTATAAGTCTAGCAATCATCCTTTGAGCATTAAACAATTTGTGTAATTCAACTATGCAAGTGGCGATGCCAGTAGAATAAAAATCTGGTACATACCTTGGGGATTTGTGTACCAGTGAAAACCTTGTACCAATACAACATTGACCCTTTATAGCTTCTAATTTAGTAAACTACACAATCATTTGACCAAAAACCAAGTTGGTGAACACTGAGAAAATAAAGACCAGTGCAGCAAGGATATATGCACTAGATCAGTTTTTCTTTCCAAAGGTCTCGTGTGTGCTTAAATAAATTTGGGATCTATAACCATGACTGTGTTATATTCAAATTCACATTATATTGATGTTTAAGCAAGAGCCCTGTGTAGTTTATATAAGCAATTGTAGGATAAGCAATTTTTTAATCATGGCAGAGCGCGGCTGTTAACTTTTTTTCCCATTGTTTGTGTCTCCTTTGTGAGACTCTTGTCATATACATTTTGATGAGTCTCTTGGAATGTGCTTATAGCTGTTTGCCCTTGTGTTAGTGTTCAACACGTGAAATCATAATGACTGCTTGAAGGACATATGGCTGATAACTTTTGCTGCAATATCCTCAATGTTCTGTGACCTGAATTCAATAAAACGTTTTGGAATTTACTTCTGATGGGGTCTGTGTGGAGCTCCTGGAACTATTAATGTTAAACTTATGGAATGGGCTTGGCGTTTAAAATATAGGCCTATGTCTATGGATTTAAGTTTTTCTTGTCATCTGTTTTGTCTTAAACTGGCTGTTATTTTACTTAATATTTTGTGTAGCATCGAGTGATATCACTGGTCTTGCTCGTGTTCTTCTGAAAGACTGCAGATTTGAGGTAGATACAATAACTATAAACAAGTAGTATTTGTAGATGCTGCCTGCTTTGTGTAAAGGATGTTCAGATGTTTTGGCAACTGCTTTTAACAAAGTCTCAAAACAGATTGTGAATTCATATCTGTATACTTTTTAAACTTAATTTTGCTTGTGAATCCAGACTCTGACTTCTCATCCTGTTCACTGTATATTTTCTGTATGAAGAGTACAAAATTGTTGTAATCGTAAATCTGATAGTTAAATCTGATTGTCAATGAAAGCTACCATCTTCTTTGAAACTGTAATTAGCATTGTAAGTGCATATTGTTCCAAACTATATAGTAAACTGTAGCTGATGTATGAAGGGTTTCGACTGCTGTTTTGATGACATGGGAACCCAATGATGACAAAGCTAATTTCAGACCTGTCTGAAGTCACAACTGACCAGTTGTAATCGTAATTGAACATTTATATAGCGCCACTCAATGAGAGTTAGCCTATGTGATGTTAAATGTCATTATGAACAAGGTTAATACATCAGTTAGGAAAACAGGGCACAATAGACTCAAAGTGTCATCTGTGGCAGACCCCTGTGTACATGTGGAACGAACCAACCGATTCCCTTGAAAGATGCATGGTTATTTATGCAATGATTTTATTGCGGCAGAAAAATGCTTAAGTTGGTAAAGATGAAGAGCAATGCTAATTCGACTTTTAATTGTTTTGCTAGACTGACTGACCATGTACTGGCATTGACATTTCTCTCTGGAAGCATTCATGAACATTAATTTTGGTCATTAAATAACATCAAAGTGATCAACTCAACTTTTAATTCTTACAGTTTAATCCCGATTTAGACTGGAGAAAATGGTTTTGTGACTTGATCTATGATAATCCATGTTTCTGCACACTGATTAAATAAAGTAAAATGATAATATGATAATAGATCAAAGAGATCCTACTGTTATCCTGTACATGCGCTGAGGTGTTTATAACCTGGTTGACTGAAGCTCTAAATATCGATTGTAAATAAATGTTGTTGTAGCTAGCTGAACTGCGTCAGTGTGTTGATTGCTACTATTATTCCAATCTCAAACCCAAGAATTGGTTCTGCTATCCCTGTGTAAGTTTTCTTTATTTGTTTTCATTCCTTCTGTCAGCTGCTTGCTTTTTAAAATATTGCTAAATATATTTTAGGGTATTTCAAGTATATTTAGATGTTACATAATTTATATGCAATGTTGACATTTACGTAGCTCATGTAAGAGTCTCTTGGAAGCATAGTATTAGTCCTTTAATGATGAGAAGTAGTTTTTGAGTAGGTTTTAGTGTCTCCTCATCTGTAAAGGGTTAAGTGAGGATTGAGTTATTGTTCTTTTGCATAAATTTTGCAGTATTTGTAGAGTGATTGGTTTAGCAATTTCCTGTTGTGATGATTATATTGTGATGTTATAAAGAATATGCTTTGTTTTCTAGAGACCTCCACATGATTTGGCTTATGCTAAGTTGAGGGGCTACTCGTATTGGCCTGCAAAAATCATCACAGCCTCACAAAAGGGCTACAATGTCAGGTTTTTTGGCACATTTCATCAGAGGTACAGATACAAATTTTTATGCTGCAAAGATTATTGTGATTTTAAAAGAGTTATGCTGTTTGCATATATATTGTAGCTTTGCAGTTTTACATATTGTTTTCATGGATTTTCATTTAGGGAATGTTTGTTGCAGATTTTTACAGAAAGTGATAACTTGGCAAATATAACTAAAGTTACAGTCTATTTGTGTACATTGTGTATGTATCTGAACAATTGATCTCATCAGCTGTTTCACCTGAGAAACCTAAAATTATCAGCTGTTTCACCTGAGAAACCTAAAATTATCAGCTGTTTCACCTGAGAAACCTAAAATTATCAGCTGTTTCACCTGAGAAACCTAAAATTATAAGCTGTTTCACCTGAGAAACCTAAAATTATCAGCTGTTTCACCTGAGAAACCTAAAATTTTCAGTAGCAGATTAATCCAAAAGGATGTGTCTGAGTCAAGTGCCACAGATTGCTTAAGGTAAGAAAACAAAGCTCCCATCATATTTGTGGGAATAAAAGCAACTATTAAGTTCCCCAACGAGGAAACAGCAAAGTCAATGCATTCCAAAAGTTGACTGATAATTCTGCAGTAATTGCAGTCTGATTATCAGGATGAAGTTCCAAACTATAATTTATAATAATATTATTACACAGAGTGTACACCTGTTTCTTATGTATGGGAATCACATGTCACATTGTCATTTTCTTGCACCTGTTGAAAGTAACGTTATTTTCAGTTTGAGGTTTGGATGCTGTTTACTCATTGTTTTGAAAATGTTTATGTTTTGACTTAAGGGCTTTGATTGCTGAATCGTGCATTAAAGTGATTGAAACTGATCGAAATGAGCTGTTGCCACGTAAGCATAGCAGGAGCCTGGAAAAGGCTTTAGAAGAGCTTGACCAACACCAGATGATGTTAAAGGAAAATTCCACATTTTCAATGAACCTAGAGCCATCAGAGATTCTGGTTTGTGTTTTTTGGTGCAGTCTTTTGTAGTTTGTAATAAAAAAATTAAACCATGCTAAAGTTTATTGAAAGCGTCACCTAAAAAGGTGCTTAATTTTCTGATTTGATTTGAAAGGAGCTCTTTGAATGGGCCTTTGATCTCAAACTTACCCTTTGAAAAAAAATCAAGGTGCTGCGATATATATCCATCTGAAACTTTGTTGCAGATAGTTATTTTGTTAATTACTGTTGTTATTGTTGCTTTTTGAGTCTGTAATCCAATGATTGCTTGTTCAAGCCTTCTGTAACAACCCTGGACAACATCAGATTCATATTACTGGCCTTGTGTGCATGATAATTGCAATAAATAAAATAAAATAAATAATTTATCATTGTTATGACTTGAAGTTTTTAATCAAGGTGAAACTAATACAATTTAGTCATCCTGTTGATTTGGTTTCCTGTAGCTTTTCCAGTTATTTCGGTACAATTTAGATCAGGTTGAATGCTGTAAAAAACTACAAAGTTTTTAGCTTATACTTGTTTACTGATACTTAAAAACATGTTAGATTAGGCTTGGTTGATATTCTTTTATGTTTTTAACCAATTGTATGTTTTGCTTAAAGCTAAAGACAAAATCCTCTCAGAAGCGAAGGTTGATGTCGACGTCTCTTGACAGTGCGGTGAGCATTATTTATTCTGAAACTGCTATTGTTGCAGTGAAGATAATTTTGTGAAACATATTCTTTGCCGAATGCTTGCATATGAATGTTGTAATAAATCTGAACAGTTTGCGTACTAAGTGCATTTATTTATGTGTCTATAGATCCTTTTTAGAATCTCTCAAACACGATCTGACTTTACAGGTGAGAAAGTTGCATCTGGAGGTTCCCACATTTCCAGATTTACAATGTTGAGAGAATTTGTAGATAGTAGAGGCCAGGTGGCCATAAAATGATTCAACCACTGCGTGATGGACATTCACTGCCTATTTTGTCATGTCTGCAGCACCATATACAATTATACATATGTGCAGTGTAGCTTCTTCATGCTTATGTGAGATACTTAAAAGGCAGTATATTGACCACTTTCATGACACAGGAACAGAATTGTGACATTGCAAAGCTCTCTGCAGGCCTTAGGCACAAATTTGTGACATTATGGGTTAGATTGCTAAAGCAGTTGGACGTTTGGGAGCCAGTGTTTGTTTATGTAAACAAATTAGCTGTTAAATTAGAGCGATAAATAAGCTACTGTTGCTATGTTTTGCGTGTCAGGCTTAATCTTCATTTGTTTTATAGAGTTTTCACTGTTAGAAGTTTTTTTGTTCATAAATCATCTTAACCTGCGTGACAGCATCAGGTGGTCCCATCCTTTATTCCATCTACAAATGAGTAGTTTCTTCTTGATGACCGATGCGACTCTTGTGGAGTTACCTCAACTGTTAGTCACTGGTGGTGCTTCAATCTCCCAAATGGCATATGATGAATGCACCTGTCATCTCGAAGAACAGCTGGATGTATGTTATCTTCAACCATTGAGGGATTGCTCATCGTAGCATCATTATGTGCTGCAAGCACTCTATCTGGGTTGTCGCTCACAACTATTTGATGCAACTGGATCCAGAGACTGAAATTATGCTGTCTGTCAGCTGTGGATGGAAATCCATCAGTTGGGTGCTACATGTGTGTGGGCTCGTCAGTGATGGCTCTTCTTGTTTTATGTACATCGTTTTGCAGTCCTGAATGCCAGTTAGCATCATATAGGCTAGCACAGAGAGAGTCCCTCGTTCATTTTGCTCTTGAAGTGACGCTGTATGAATTTTCAATTACAATTACAATCACTTCTGGTAATGACTGGACTAAAAAATTAACTAAAGAGGTCAGCCTACTTGCAGATATAATAGATTTGTAAAACAAGAATCACAGGCTTCGACATTGGAATGGGCCATGCTTTTATTCCATGGTAAGTGATGTTTCATCTTAAGCATTTTTGTCTTCAAGTGTTTTGCACTGTATTTTTTGCTAATGGCTGCATTGTAGTGCATTTTATCTGCCGTGTTTTTAGGCTAGTGACAGTCAACTTGAAGATATATCTAATTCAACAGTATCAGAAGAAACCGTCTCTGCCAAAAGTGTAAGTTAGAATTGAGCTTAATTTCCTACCATGTTGAGAATTCTAAAACTTCTACTCCACTTAGTTTACTCCAATTCTGCTGTTTTAATATTTATTGAGATAATTTTTACTTGATAATTAAGTGTAAGAAAGCATAGCGCTTATTTCTATATTCAATTTAGTGTTGCCACTGATGAGAATGTATCAGCATAGAAATTTGAGCAAAATAACTAGCATAGGTGGTTAGGCTTAGAGACAGACCTTGTTTGAAGCCAGCAGATCACAACGTACTCGTAACTGGCATACATGTTCAACTTCATAAGGGTATAGAGTCTATGGACAGACTTAATTATTAGCTTTGCAGCCAAAGATGACATGAGGACAATTCGTCAGAAACAAATGCATTCTGAGGCTTGTCTAAATACTTTGCTGTACATAAAAATTATTAGACTGTGTTGTATTATGAAGAATTTTGTAAATGTGCATCTCTTTGAAGCAGTTGGAATTGGATAGAGAACTTTTAATTAGAGTTAGCAAAGGTTTGGTTATTAATTAATTAGAATTGAAGGCACTTTTGACACCTATACATCAGGTGGTAGTGCCATTGTTGGTGCATTTGATGGGTAGGCATTTAGTTTTTGGTCATCTTCTTCATATGGTATGGCACTTTTTCATAGTTTTAGGCTCAGAATTTGAGTCAGCTTATGTATGGATCAGCTTACATGTTGCATGTTGTTAAGAGTGATGCAGAAGTCGTTAATGGCAAAACATTTATTTCTTTAGCCTGTTTCAAAGAAGAGATTAAAAAGGCCATCAAAACGTTCAACACCTGATATCGGTGCCGTTTCGAAGACAGGATTAGAGAAGACTTCGAAGAGTTTGACAGCTGGCATCAGTTCTTCAGTTCCTCCTGTGTGTATTAAGTTTATTTGCAGTAACATCCATGTTTTTATTTCTGTTAAATATTTCTACTGGAATTTGTTTCTCATTACGTTATTTTGGATCGAAGGCAGTTTAGCCTGTTCCATCTTATGAAAGGTGCCTATGGTTTAGCATCAAAGTGATTGTCAATTGATGTCTTATGTTGTGTGATAATGGGGCAAAGTATTTCTTCAGATTAGATTAGACTGTGATAGATGATGCAATCATGATTTTTGGCCTGGTTAGATTTCTATGCATATGAGCTGGCTAGTTTTCATTGACAATCAGAAGTGGATAGGAGTTCTATTGTATTTACCACAACTTATCCTCTGCATGTGAATTGACACTATGATAGCTTGATTGGGGATTGGGTCTCTAGTGAATCAGAATCCTGCTGTGCGTTGTTGAGCCTTGCATTTTGCTTTGTCGTCTTTGGCCTACCTTGCTTTCGAGCTTCTATGTGTGTTTGCATTAAAAATGCTTTTACTTTATTTAGGTGATAAGCCAACATCAGAAACATTCCAGACTGATGAATGATCCTATCCTCTCACCAAAAAATCTGGTAGGACAGTTCAATTTCTTGTTTCTTTTTAATGTATTACTGATAGTTTTCTGCAAGACTTTCAAGCCGTGAGTGTCAAGGAATAGTTTTTCTTGCAGATGTGCTATTTAGTTCAGTGCAATTAAGAAAAGGTAACAGTAAATGAAGCAGGGTTTTATAATAATTGTGTGTTTATTGGAGAAGCTGTGGATCTAGTGTTTTCTGCTAGTCTGTTGGATTGTTTCCTTGTTTTTTGTTCACCGTATGATGCCTTGCTACATTCTGTCTTGTATTCTCTAAAACCACTCTGGGTTAATTAAATGGGTTACTGCTTTTAGCCTCTGTTTGTCAAGTGGAGATTTGATTCGTGAATATGAGACTATCTTGCATTTGTAAAGTTTCTTGTTTTTTTCCTAGCGTGCTAACGAGGAACATTTAAGTCGCATAAATCACCAGGGACATCCGTTACCAGTAAACACAAATACCTCAAGTGGTCATCAAGAAGTGAGTTATTGCTGCACTTCTGTTACCAGTATTTTAGTGAAGATGGGTCATTGTTCTAGACATTTTTCCTTGGGATGTTGGTCTAAAGGATGTTCAGACCAACATCCCAAGATGTTTTATCAATTGGCCAGCTGTGTTCAGAGTTCCTGTATTTGTAGACTTCAAGTGTGATTTTGTCTAAGAACTAAAGGTTGTCAACTGGTAACAACTGCATAGATGTGAAAGTGTGTGAGATATAATGAAATAAATTTTAAAGATCAATTTAACAAATAAATACCTGATCCTGCGAGAAATTAAAGCCCTAGGTTTTAGGTTTGGCGGTTTCCCTCGTAGAATGAAGTGACCAACGACTGTAGGCGGTTCAAGTAAGCATCTGTCGGCCAATGGGCGTTGATTTCATTTTGGTTTACACATCTTACAAGCATAGGCTGCTGAATTTAATTATATGCATAGCCTAGGCAACATCGTCCGCTTTGTGGAATGGAGGCGAGGCGCAGGGACGGTCGGTCGATCGGTGGTAGCCCCCACCCTAGGCCCTTCACCCTCCCTCTGGCCTACCCCGATCAATTGACCACTTGTATATATAACCGAGCTTTGGGTCGTAAACCTGTATATAAATGCCAGCTGTTGATGCTGTCACCGTTGCCTTATTATACCCGGAACACTAAAGACAATAAGCTGTATTTCATATTCTAAGAATTTGCACCAGTATCAGATGCTAATATACAGCCTAAGGAAGAGAGACTAGGTCACATGCCAAATTATGCTAATGAACTTAGGAAATGAACTTAGGAAATGTCCTTTCACAATTGAGTCTTGGTTTGCAGTACTCATTCTAGTTTGAATTTCGCTGCAGCAGAGTTGAGCTTCGTAATTTCTTCACTTCATAGCCATTTTAAATCGCATAGTCGATACAGCTTATATCTCGTGTCTGTATATTATATTATTATCTTATTTCAGTAGTGGACCTTATAGTAGTATAACATTGTATTTCGTTAGTGGACATATATTAGTATCATTATATCGAACTATTTCCAAAGATGGATGGAGACTACGCTGTACCAACGACACCGACTTCAGGTGTTGCAGTTGGCAACATGCGAACATTTAAAAAACGGTTGTCTGATGGATCTACCAAGAGTTATAGCTACCCTTACGTTTCTGTAAGGAAACATTTTGAATTAACTTTTACAACCGACAGTGATAAACTTAAATTTGAGCAAAAATGTGAGGACATTCGCTTGGCGTTGGGAGTAAAAAGTTTGAGAGAAGTTCTGGTGAAAGTCATAATGGATGTTGACACCAATAAGCTCTCTTCTGCAACTCAACATCCGCAGCAGACACTCACGATGTCTTCAGTCACGGAAGAAGTAAGTGAATCAACTTCACTGACTGATCCAGCATCTGTCACAGCAGCAATATCAGCAGCTCCAGCAACAGCTTTGGAGACTGCACATGAGAATTTTGTTGGGCAGTGCTCCAGCATTGCCCAGTTGATCGACACAATCTCACAACATTCATCCACATGTGTGACGCCGTATTCAGTGAAGTCATGGACACACAGTGGTCATGTGCTGTCGGTGGATATGGAGTGTGCGAAAAAACACTCCTTTCAGTGGAGTTCCTCATCCACAATAGACAGCGAGCGGAAGGAATTTGAAGTCAACCACCGAGTGATGTTGAGCTACCTGGCCTCTGGTATGACACCCATACAGTACGAGCGCTTTAGCGACTTCAGTCGGTTTGGACTATTGTCAGACCTTTTCCGCAGGAGGAATATGGTTACATTTAGTGCCATTTCTGAGAACCTGCGAAAGCAATCTATATTTGGCGCTAGAGCGCAGGAGTCTTCACTGTCGCCTGATGGAGCTATCTCTATAATGACTGACGCACGACATCATTGTAGACGAAATAGTTATCACACCGACCATGTTGCTATCGGGTTGAAAACTCACAAAGTCGTTGATATTCAACACATTAACGGGAATGATGATAACTGTTCACAGCGTCACGAGGCAGTGGGATTCGACAGGATGTACGAGAGCCTGGATCTCAGCAACATTAAAGTTGCCCATCATGTGCATGATCGAAACATGACAATCAACAAGCGCCTACGTGAGAGGAAGCAAGCCAGGAATTCCAATGACCGCTGGCACTGCACCCGTCCTATAACAGCCGGGGTGAAAAAAATTGGGCAAGGAGCACAAAAAAACATTGGAAAAACATGGCATCCCGAGCTTTCTGACAAGGGTGCTGCCATTCGAAACCACGTCTATTGGTGTATGGACAATTGCAATGGAGATGCCCAAACCCTGCGTAAGCTCATAGAATCATGCATCCCTCATTTTCAGAACAACCACAGCAAGTGCCATGAAACTTCCCACTGCAAAGAGCCGGGGCATATGATTGAAGTTCGAATTGTTTCAAATGAGGCTGCAATTACAATGCTCCAGGACTTTCTTCGGTCGTTGGTAGTGTACAAGCACGCTGAAGATTATGTCAAAGGCCACGACACATTTTATGTGGAAAGTTTTAATAACGTTTGTCTGATCTATCTGGATAAACGGATACACTACGGGAATTTAATGTACGAGCTGCGGAGCAATCTGGCTGTCTTGGACTGGAACGAACACGTCGACAGACCATACACGTCTATATGCACGACTGTTCGTTCGAAAAACCCACGTCGCCAAATCGGGAAAAAAGTGTATCGGCGCAAGACCTACGTATTTGTTGAGAACATTTGGAATTTGTACATTGCCGTGTGGTCAGCATCTAAAGCAATATCGGAGTCTGTGACAGAAACTTCTGCAGATAAGGAGACCTGCCAGAGTGAAATCTCTTCGGACGAATCCGATGACGACCAATTAGGAGACAGTGAGAGCTTTTCAAATGAAAGCAATGCACCCTACACAGTAGAATAACCGTAAGAGCTGTGACAATATTGTATGATACACTAAAATCAAACATATCAGTGCTACATAACCATCAACCGTCATTACACATAACCACCTTAGCATTCTGCTGTCTACTCTGCTTGACCTCCCCGGATTTTGGCCTGGCATAGGACAGAGAGATGTGTGGCAGAGCTGATGTGTGGCAGAGCTGACTGCTATCACACGCGTCCACAGGTGGCGGATAGTGGAACGACCTCTAGAAATAGAGGTCAGCTGCGAAATAAGCAGGGTTATATCTGACGAATAAGCAGTCGCGGACCAACAGCGGCAAGGCTAGTAGGGCACACTGTAGAAAAAGAGTGGCATTTTGCTTGACAACTAAAAGCTGCAAATATCCAATAACAGCCTTGTGACATGGGAGCACATGACTCAATTTAAATAAGCCTGATGACCCTCTGCCTAGCGGGCATGTGTTCATCACCAAGACTAGGTCCACAGCGGAAAACTGTGGTTGATGCCACGAAGGGCATCCGATCTGTAACAAGATGCTCCAATCTGTATAAAAATGAATCTGTGGCTTACCCCCCCTCAACGAGGTCCTAATCCAAGCAAGAAAAAAAGAAGATTGAACGGACAAGGGACTGTGGCCATTGCAAAATTGATTTGACATAGCACTTATGAAAAACCTAGTCTCCGTAACGTGGTTTTCGTGTGGCGCCGAGCAATTGAGGGCAATTCAGGTTTAAATCCACCTCTGAGTAGGAATCTTGAAGAGGCGCTATATAAATTTAAAATGGGGGAATGTTATGTTACATTGAATCATAGCTATGACAGGTGTACATAAGCAGCTCACAATCGATAAAATTCTGCTTTATGTCAGAAAGTAAGTGTACAATAAAAATCTCTCTGTCTAAACAAAGTCCGGCGAATTATCCAAAGTATCAATGTTACTCCCACTTGTGGCCCATGTAAGGCGTGCCTGTTGGATTCGGATACAACGATCTCACTTTTCGCACTACGCAATCTGGCATTATTTCCCGCATGTGAAGTACACCGTTCGATTCCGTTAGTTTCTTGGCCAGATATAATGGGCTCGTCCACCCACCCAAGTTGCAAATGATCTTCCAATATTTTCCATAAATTACTCTTCGTATTGGACTGTTAGCTGCATGCGCTGCTTGTCCTCCGCCAAGCCAACCTGGAGATGCAGAACCCACGCACGGAGAGAGAAAACAAAGAGGACAGGCGCCTTCCGATTGATGATTTTCACCCTGCAGCTGCAAATGATCAGCTGACACTTGAATGTCATGACTGTTTTGAGCCTCAATTTCTGACTCTGTACTATTTCCATTGGACGCGACCAAGACCTCCTTCGAAGCGGCATCCATACAAGATTTTCTTCTCTTTGGTGGTTCCAACTCTGCAATTGGAACAAAGGCAGTTTCGATTGGTTGGAGATATATTTATAATGTCATCAACATACAATTAGCTCTTTCGACTTGACTTGAACGACAGCTTAGCTGGGTTATGCATATGTTTATTGTCTTATTACATATCGTAATAATAATAATCATGGTAATTTTAATAATTACATTTTTAATTGGCCATTTATTATCATTACTGCTGTTACTGCTGTTCACATCAGTTGTCATTATACTAACATTGCTGATGTTATTATTACTATGTATTTCTATAGCATGGTTTGAGCTAAATATTTGCAAGGATAATAAATGCAATTTAATTTAATATTTATAAATCTTAGTTCAATCTTATTTGCGCACGTATAGCGCTACCTGAAGAACAATAGGGCCTACTTGTACAGGGTTCACCACACAAAACAATTTATACAATTTCAGTATATATATATATATATATATATATATATATATATATATATATATATATACGCATCGTCTTCATAATTACCAATTTTTTCAAAATTCCAGTTGTTGTGAGCAAAAAATGCCCGTATGGCTTCCTCTTGATCGCCATCTACCACAATAGTAAGTTCGTATTTGTTCATGGCAATCTAATCGCATATAGAAACTACAGACTTGTTTCTCAACCCTGTAAGTATCTTCATAGCAATGAACTCCATAGTAATATGAGTGTATGGGGGGGTAAATTTGGATAATTGGAACAACTTGTATACATTCTAGAAGTACAGGTATGACCTCTAGCCAGCTTACCTGGCTTTCGTATACACAAATTAGTCGACCCACAGCTCGGTTATATATATACAAGTGGTCAATTGATCGAGGTAGGGCCTGTACGGGGTATGCCCTGTCGGGTCTAGTCTGCCCTAGCGATGCATCTCCATCCATCCGTCCGACCGCTAGAGGGCCAGAGGGAGGGTGAAGGGCCTAGGGTGGGGGCTACCACCGATCGACCGACCGTCCCTGCGCCTCGCCTCCATTCCACAAAGCGGACGATGTTGCCTAGGCTATGCATATAATTAAATTCAGCAGCCTATGCTTGTAAGATGTGTAAACCAAAATGAAATCAACGCCCATTGGCCGACAGATGCTTACTTGAACCGCCTACAGTCGTTGGTCACTTCATTCTACGAGGGAAACCGCCAAACCTAAAACCTAGGGCTTTTAAATGAAGGTGAAAAGGTAAATGTTTCCATACATTGCTTCATCTTATTGCATCATCAGTCTGACCTATTTTCAACCCAAAATTTAATTCTGCAAGTTTTTCAGATGTGGTTACAGACAATATTGTTTAAACCAAGTACATACATGTAAGTATCTTTGAAAATTAGAAATAATTAATTGTGATGATTTTGCTGATCTCTTTTTCATGTGATACTCAAATAGGTTGAACTAGGAAAACTGCTAATTCTTCATTGATTTGATTTGGGATTCAAAACTAAGATTTGGGATATGGGTAAGAGTTTTGGGATATGATCTGAAATTTTAAGTTTGGGATTTGGGATCAAGACTTATGAGTTTTAAAATTTGGTGCGAAGATTTGATTTATGATATGCCCATCACTGTTAAATGAATTTTTTTCTTGGATGTGGAATTTTTAAATTTTTATGGCCTTTTAATAAAGTTAAGCATCTTTTATTAAAGTTAATATTTAGTGAGACATTGATATGAAGATTGAGCATATATACTTACAGTAAGCACGGAAGCTGACTGGTTAGAGCGCTGAATTTGTAATTATAGAGAGTATGGGTTCAAGCCTCCTAGAGACAGTTGCTGTGTAGGGCCTTCAGCAAGTTCTTCAAGCACAATTGCTCAGCTGCATTGATGTTGTGTGGTCATTTATGCACTTTTTTGCTTTCTGATATTAGGAAGGAGGGTAATGTCAAATGCAGTTGTATTTGTATATTTATGTATTTGTATTTTAAGATTATATATACAATTTGTAATATTAGTTGGTTTGAAGTTATTGGGATATTCTGTTATTGTTTGGCACCTAAGCCATCCGCTTAACTACTTGTGTGTGTTGTGGTGCTTAGGTACAATCGAGAACAGACAGAATGTCACTGGATGCATCATCGATGAAGTGCAATCGCGAAATGATCCAGCTAAGGATGTTAACAGATTATGCTGACTGTATTAATCGAGAGGACCCGAATGAGACAAGACAGCTGTTTGATGAACTCACAGCTAATGTAAGACAAGTTTTTCCAAAATTTAGTGACTCCATTATGCTGAAGGTTAGATTTTAATAACCCATTAGCTGCACAAATGACAGACAAACTGACAACAGCATCCCACGATACTGCTGCCAACAATTATTGACATTAACCAAAGTCAGTGACAGACTGACAAATAATGACACCTATATAGTTGAACTGTTGCTTCTTGCATTAGTACATTCTCCAGTGATTTAACTGATTTCCTGGCAGCTACATTCATTTAAATAACTGACATCTTACTCACCAACACAGATACTTGTCCATATAACTGATACTTTGACAAAAAACTTCCCACACATGACAAAGATATCCTGAGGCATGTGACATTACTTGTATCTATATAGAAATAATCAGGTCTTTTGAGTATGCTTTATCTTTACAGTAGCTATTGTTTACTAAGTAACAGCTGCTGTCATGAAAAACCACCTGTTCTAAAGAAAAGCTTGCAGGGAGCTATGAAGAAAAAGGCTTTTTAAAGTACATGTAAAATGTTAATTCACCCAAGTCCTGCAGTGGAACATAGGGACCCACTCATTTCCTTCTCTTCAGCCTTTGAGTGGATAAATCACAAGGAGCTGGACATAGGGTTAGTGCAATGCAGGACTTGCTGTATACTTCTCACCTTATACCAGGGCCAAGTTATGCAACTTGATCACAGAGACAGGTGTGTTTGTGTATGAACAACTTGTGCAGTGATGTTACGTGAATTTCACTGTCCAATAAAACATAGTTTTCTTCAAGAATGCCCTAAAGTAACACTACTCAAACTGTGGTCCACGGCCCGGTATTGGTCCACAAGTAATTGTTACCGGTCCACGGAACGACAACTGAAATCTTACCCAAATCAAATGTGAAATTGTATACATTACAGTAATGTTTTTGTCATTAACTTTAAGAAATATTATAATATTATTCAGTAATACTTAATACAGTGTTCATACATAATAAACAATTTAAACATGCAACAAAAGTATAGTTATAACAAACAATGACATTATTATGATATACTACATTTTAATATACATGTCATACATGAAAGCTGATGTTGAAAAGCACTGGTCTGTGGTAAAGCTGGTGAAACAATTACCAGTCCACAGCACCAGAAAGTCTGAAAAGCACTGCTATAAAGCATTTACTTCATATTACCAACTAACAAGTAAAAATGTTTTCTGTTGCTAGTGGTGTCAAGAATTCCAAATGAAAAGAAACGACCCCTTCTTCAGAGAGATCGTAGATATCCAGCGGACTGTGGAAAAAATTTGGAAGCAAGCTGAAACTCGAGCACTTGCGGTTGTCAGTGAGAAGATGAAAAGCATGGAAGAATGTTTTCAAAAAGATATCTCAGAGAACAAAAAACGACAATGGGTAAGCTAAATCTATTCTTTTAAAGGTTGGAAGGCTTTGTGTATCAAGTATAATCAGTAGTGTGATGGAAAAATCAACAAAGGAGTACTTTGACCGGACCCTGTCAGTGGGAAGATGAGACAGCAAGGAAGAGGACTTGCCACCCACCCTCATATGCAAAGGCTAAAAAAATAAAGTCGGTAACACTTCATACCCATGGCTGCCTCAGGGCTACTAGCTTAATGGATGAATTAATGAGTATTATGTATTTTGTGCAGACACATGCCAAACAACTTTGAAATAGTTTACTGATAGCTTATTGGATTCAAAGAAATGTGTAAATCAGGAAATATTTTGTGCAGTGAAATAAATGCTGGATGAAAAGGATGTGAGGGTACACTATGCTAGCTATATAGCAATGTATGTGCTTTACTAAGGAGCAGTTTGGTCTCTGACATGACAAAACTTTTTAAAACATGCAGATATTTTCAATATGTAATTGATATGATAAATGGATTTATGCTATTATTATTCATTTAATAATATTTGCTATTCTAATTATAACATAAGCTGATTGCTCATTTAACCTTTGTTGTTAAGATCTTGGGTATGTTTGGTATCTTGGTTTATTGAAGAATATTTGGACTGAGGCACAGTAAACCACTGGACAGTTTTTTACTTGTAGGTTACTTTATCTAACAGCATGACTTGTCAATTTAACCTGACTTCCCAAGATTGCCGCCACAAATGCACAGGTTTAAAGTAAATGCAAAAGCATTGTGTTACCATGATCACCTTGATGGTGTAGCTGTTGATGCTGTAGTAACTAAAATATTGTATTACGTACATGTTGTAAGCATGATGTCAGAATATGTTATTACAGGTGATCAGTTAAGACTGTCAGTTGAGTAAATTTATGATAGAGTCCATGATGCCATATTTTGTCAAGGTGTAATCTGTAATTTAGGAAACTGCTATAATAATATATATAATCTGCCTGTTCTTGCAGTGTTACTACTGTGAGAGTCCTGCTCAGTATTACTGTTGCTGGAATACATCCTACTGCTCCCTGCACTGCCAACGTGAACACTGGCAATCTGAACACCGGCATGTCTGTCGACGTGTAAATCGTAATCAGTCAATCCTTCGTGACAACAGCCGGATGCCAATGACAACAGACTCTCAGTCTCGTGCATCTCGGCCAGTTAATGGTTCTTGATTTAGCAGACTGATTTATTCAAGAATTTGAGCCACTGAAGCCAAATTTGTATTCAAAAGTTTCGAAAGACTGTTAATTAAAGACGGTTTGCATTGGCCAAAGGCCAATCACAGCCGATTCAATTGGTTACAGTTACGCTATGATCCGTTTCTGCTTTATTCGCTTCTGTTGGATAATCTGATTCAATTGACAGCAACTGGAAAGAAGATCAGTTGCTAGAACAGTTTGTTTCCCTTTTGAATGATTACAGACAAAATTAAGCAACGGATAGTTTACTGGCAGTTTATTATTAGGTTTACGCTTTTCTGGTGCAAGTTAAGAAATTTTGAATTTATCCTGTCATGGTCTGGCTTGTTAGTTCATTTTTTTAGATGTGGATTGTGCTGCAATCTGTTAAGCAGCCACATTATTCTCTAGAGATAAAATGACTTCTGTTTTTTTGGGTTATGGTCTTGTTATTAACTATTGACAGTCCTCCACATCATTTAAATAGCAAATGACTTAGAAAGCCCATTTTCTAATTAAAATTGGGGTAATTAATTATTTTCTGGTAAACAGTTAGGCAGAAACAAGCCCAACTATAACACACATATAGAGTTGTACACATATGCATGTAGTCCTAAAATGTCATCTTTCAAGACTGTGCAGCATGTATAGTGTGCTATCACAAACAGGACTCAATATGCACACGTATCTATAAGAGAAGTGTGCATATCATACAAGCTGTAAGTAAATGTATGCATTAGCACCCGTGTGATATATTTTGCACTGTTGTTCTATGTATGTAGCCTTGATTGTTGATTTTTAAATGATTCTGTATAATTAAAAATTGATATCATAAGAAGTACTATCATCTCTGCGACATGAATGGGTGCTACACCATATTAGGTAACTGTAGCGGGTATGGACTATGTTTACCCAAGAAAATAGCGCTGTGAAATAGAAAATCAGTATCTGCTCTGCAGTTGTTTAACACTCTAACAACAAGCTGCATTGGTATCCCAGTCACTTTTAGTACATGCTCGTCATTAAGTGTTAGGCTGAAGCACAGCATAGATGCCTTAAAGAGAAAGACTGCCCAGGCAAGTACATGCATTGTATGCTTTGTTTAAGCTTGTCTAATGGAAAGCAGTTTAGCTGTAAATGATTTTATACAGTGTGTAGAAGAGTAAATAATTGTAAACATAATTCTTTATTTACTAGTAAAGAGGAGTCCTTGTGAAATTAGTGCTGGTGAAATTTGCAGTATTGTAGTTTTCACCATTTATGTTTTTAGGATTAATTTTGGTCATAATTTATAAAGCAAATAGCTGTATTCTAATAAATTATTTTGTAATTTTTAACCCAAGTTAGTAGTGGTTTGTCATTACTTTGAAGCTTAGCTTAAGTTTATCATCGTTCTCTTTCTGAGACTTGCAAAGTTTTATTACAAATTCTCTTAATTCACTGTCTTGTATGCAAAGTTTTATTACAAATTCTCTTCTCTTAATTCACTGTCTTGTGTTTATCAGGAGACTTTTAAGATCTTATTTTTCTGTTCTCTTCAAAGTGCTAAGCTTGTAAAGTGTTACATCAGAACCAATTTAACATAATTTTTGAAAGCCATGTCAAGAACCACCTTATAACAGGGTCATGTTGTTTTAAAATCTTGTGTTTCTGTTCTCTTCAAAGTGCTAAGCTTGTAAAGTGTTACATCAGAACCCATTTTAGCATAATTTTTGAAAGCCATGTCAAGAACCACCTTATAACAGGGTCATGTTATGATGAGTTTGTTTTCCATTCATGAATATTGAGTCTGTCCCCAACTACGCTGTTTCAGAATTTGTGTTATAATGGAGCGTGTTGCGAGTTTTTGGTGTATTTAAAAAAAAGTTTTATACTGTATTCCCGAGACTTGCAAGGTTTTATTGTTTTGCAGTACTTAAATTCCTTACCTTCCAATTTATGGAGAAAACCCTATATATGTAATTTTGTTTCATTTATAGGTTTATTCATGTAATTTGACTGATTTTCTGTTGAAAATTTAATGACAATTGCCAAGGCCATATACCTAGGAGACCCCATCATCGTAAAGAATGCTTTGTTAATGCTTTACCTTTTATGTTTAGGCATTGGTGTGCCAATGCCCAGATCATAATCTTTATTTTTAAAATGTTTCAATTGAGCAATTGCTCTGTAATTGCTGATGCTGTGAAAGGTTAGCTACCACATCTCAACATTGAAATAAAGTATTACAGTTGTGTATTGGTGAACCATTTAGGAACAAAGGGATTGATTTGGAAGTCCATTAATCCAGTGGATCAGAGTGGTTATTGGTTATGACTCGCCATAGAATTCAGCTTTAGAACCATGTTTATGTTATAGAACAGTACAAGAAGATTTGCTCAACTGTTTCTTTGTTATTGAAATACAGGATGCTTTAATAACTTACTCTATGCCAATTTATTAAGAATTCTTAAAAACACAGTGTCAGCATATCCAGATTCTTACGACAGGGAATTCCATCCAGTACTACTCTAGGAATGGGTCTAAGTCTACATTAGGCCAAAATGTTGCTGCATTCAATAAACAAGTATTAATTCACAAGCCCTGGTATGTTACTTCTGGTATATTTTAATAACATGAGGAACCCAAGATTTTCAGGTTATTGAAATACATGATGCTTTAATAACTTACGTGTACTCTGTGCATATAGACCTATAGATGACCTTCATGGAACTTGGTCGCCTTCTATCCATATTTATATACTTAACATTTCAATACACTAAAATACCATACTTTGGCTTCCTCACAAACTACACTGTGCATCCAAGTGTCTGAGGTGCTAGAAGCACCTCAGGGTCTTCTTCTTTGTTTCTCTTCCGTCAGGCCGGGGCCGACGATGAGTCCTCAACTTGACGTACCTCAGAGGTATTATAAACTAAATCACTTGTCGCTGCTGAGGCCTGACTACAGCACTTTAAGTCGATATTGTACCTTCTAAAGCATGTACCTTGTACATATAGGCTTTACATTGCAGTGATGATGCCTTTTGCCAGATGATGTGCATGCTGTGAGCTAACCTGAGGCTGTTCTTTCTTTTACATCATAACTTAAAGTTGGTAATGCACCCTGGTATAACTTCAGATGCATTAACCTCATTAATGAGACCAACAAGTTATGGGGTTCTAGAGTATTCTGTTTGTAACAAAGTATTGAAATTTAGGGTTAACATAAACCAGTGGGGTAAAAGTGAATATCAGAATATAATTGGATATTAGAGACAGTAATATTCGCTGAAACTCAGAAACACATTACTTGTTACATGTTGTTTTTTATTCAGTGATATTTGTTTACTGATGCTTCTGTATAAATAATCTACTCAATTCAGCTTTTAGAGTATTATTTTGGTCAGTTATGTCTGCTGCACCACCACAGCACACCTAGGTCAATATGGCCTCCGTGGAGAAAGGGGACCAGTGCTCACTTACTAGAATAGTCGGATAGGTGTTTTCATGAATACAGTACCATGTGTATTCATTGAAGTTTTGATTTTGTATTAATTGAATGCACCTGCATCTTGGGCTCTGCTGGCTCAACTTGCTACAACTGTATTCCTCCATCTGCCAAGTGAGGACCAATTCTGTTATTGAAGGCATATGTGGGTAAACGCAGGGATTGAATTTTCAAATGTGATTTTCTGACAACTGATTTTATCAGACAGGCAGCAAACCGGGCCTACTGATTAATGTAGGCAGAAGCCCAAATACGACCCTTATTGCCATGTGGGTCCCATCTATTCATTGACTACCTCAGGTCATACTGTGTTGGTGTGTCGTCATCTCGAAAAGGCCCTTCCTTGAGGTCGGAGGACAAAGGTGATCTGCACGTGCGAAAGTCAAAAACTTGCTTCGGGGACCGTGCCTTCTCAGTCGCCGGACCTAGGTGCTGGAATAGCATTCCAGCTTCCAAGACGAGACTCAAAAGCCATTTCTTCAAAATTGCTTATCCTGACTAGTTGTTAGGTTGTTAAGTGCCCTTGTAACGTCATGTGCTGTGTTACAGCGCTGTAGAAATTATTTTTTTTCATCATGTAATGCCCATGGATATGCTGGCAGTGAATACATTTTACATTACTAAAAGTGAAAATGGCAAAGGTGCATAAAAATTTAGACCAACAGTGCTGAAGTATTTTTGTCTGACATCCTGCAAGTTTCGGTTTCCAAGTCAATTTGAGACAAGTCAATGTTTACAAGTCAATTTGAGACAAGTGGCCACTTCTTGGGCCAGGTTACATAGGTCACAGTGTCGCCACTTAACCAATTTGAAGGCCGGCCTCAAACCCCTTAGGCAACACGCACTACGATCTGTTTCGGGCTCGTAAAGACGGCGTTGCCCCGATCAATTTTTTTTAGTGGAGACACAAAGATAGGCTATACTGACCCTAATCCTAAGCCCTAACCGACCCTCAGGACGTTTACCCTGACCCTAACCGACCCTCACGATGCAAAGACACCCACCCATATAGTACATAGGCACCCCGATTGTACATGTTCGCCAGCCCCTATAGTTTATATACAGGAAAGTGTGTCATACAACGCTGCGCTTTTCTAGCAGAAAATACCTCGACACTGAAATCGGACCAACGACTTCTGCGGAGGTGTCGCAGTCGCACTTATCGTTCAACCTATTTGTTGAAATCGGGACACGAGTGGTTGGGGGGTCGCATCCGTCACCCTCCGACTCGGCCTCTAGCTTTTCTGGGGCCTTGGGTGATCTGGCTTGCCTAGGGGTTGAGGAATATGCTCCTCTAGAGTCTAACGGGTCTCCACTGCAGGCTGCTCCGATAGGCTCCGGAAGTGGCGTCTCCCAGATGTGTGCGTAGTCGTTTCCGGCGTCCGTAGTCTGTAGACCTGCCTCTCCTATCGTAACTTCTCTGCTGATTTGGCGTCGGGCGACTGCTAGACTGCTGCTGCCGTCGTCAAGACGTATCACTCGGTAATTGGATTTATAGGCTTCCTCGGCCGCCGAAGATCTGTTTGGCAGCATAAGCTGCTGCCCGACTAACTGCTCCTTGGATTGTTTCCTGAGAAGAAAGAATCGACAACAGTTTTACGACGGTCTTATTTTTCTTGGTGGAAAATTGATGGGGAAGGTAGGCCCATATTAGATGAACTTGGAAGAATCGAGAAATCCGATAGGCCCTAGGCCTAGTCTCTTTAGGAGCTGTGTCACAGATTGTTGCTTTTACAACGGTCAAACTTTCGGTCGTGTTCGCAGTATTTTAGCACACATTGAGAAAACTATGGGGTCATGATTGAAGTGACAGTATAAGCGTTAAATAAAAAAAATATTATTACAAATTTCTCAGCGCCGCACAAAAGCCGCGTCAGAGAGACCACCTGGTCCACCTTACACCGGCGCTATATCAAATCAAGTCTGCAATAGCCAGGCTGCCTTGTCCGTTCCGGTGCCAGGTCAGAATCCGAGGATCAGGGGCGTAACTTTGGTCTAAAAAGTTGGGGGTACCAATTTCTTACATACACGAAGCAAGGCTGATACTGCGATCTATGGGAAGGCATACTAATAAAATATTCATTGGCATTGTTCAAAAAGTGGGGGGTACGGTACCCCCAGTCCAAAAAGTGGGGGGTACGGGTACCCCTCGCACCCACCACAAATTACGCCTATGCCGAGGAGGTCAAGTCGAGGAGACAGCATGGTGGTACGATGGTAATCGGTGATGGTCGTGTGGTGGCGCAGCAATAGAATCAGGATAGGATAGCTTGAAGAGTTCGGTTTTCAGTCGTGAGTGGAAAACAGTGGAGGACAGTACAAGCGGAGGAGAGGTGAAGTTATCAGCGAGATAGGAGGATGGGCAATCTGGCGGAGATCTTTTGGAAGATCATTCCAAAGAGCTGGTGCAGCATAGACTAAGCTGGGATTAAGATTACTAAAGGGATATGAAGCGGCAACGCGTCAGCCAATCAGAGCTCGTCTTTTCTGATTCATCGCAGGCGATGTTTGTGGCCGTCATCCGGGACCTTAGGAGAGAGGCGACTTGCATCAGAGCAGAAGTAAACACAGCGCAAGGAATCGCTCTAGATTCTTTTAGCGATTTTTAATTAAGGACATAATTATGCGATTAAAGTAAATTATGGACAGTCTTAATATATAAATAGTCTGAAACTAAGTAACAGACAGGATGCCAAAATTTATAAGTGTTTATTTTGTTAAGCCAGCTATAAGCGACCCATGTTTGACTAGCCGGCGTTGCAAAGGTCCCGGATGTGAGCCACACACATAGTCTAGATAAAAGATCCTATATTCATCGGCTTCATATCCCTTTAGTAATCTTAGTCCCAGGACTAAGGAGCGGTTGCGGAATTTCAGAGAGGATGAGACTGGAGGCCGAGATAGAGAAAGATATGATGGTGACCATTGGTGAGCGAGTAGACCGGGGCGCTTGGATGATGAACAGCTGGCGAATGTAAGAGGGCTGAGAGGTTTGAAGGGCGTTGTAGGCAAGACATACAATTTTTTAATGGATGGGCTGAGGGACTTTTAGCAAATGAAGTGATTTGAGAATAGGGTAGGGCCTATATTATTATTAGTAATATTCTTTATTCATAATATAAATATGTGGTGAAGTTTGGGATTTTGATGCTGACGAGTTCATTCTGGATTGTTTGCAGGCGTTTTAGTTAAGAGTCGATGTTGTAGAAAAGGGAATTACAGTAGTCGAGTTTGGAATGGACAACTGAGGTGGCTATTGTGCAGACAGTCTTTTAATCAAGTAGGCCTATTGGGCACAGTCGACGAAGGTCACGAATGTGCATACAGCAGGTGTGAGATAGCTGGGTGATGTGGTCGGCTAAGGTAGGCCTATGGCTTTTATTGAAAATGACTCCAAGATTGAAGACAGGAGAAGAGTAAGGCACAGGGAAGTGAGATCTGTTGGAGAGAGGTCTGAACGAAGGGTTAATTACTTAATTTGCTTAATTGCTAGCAGAGGCCAATGATGAGGAATTCTGTTTTTGAAGGGTTTAGGCATAAAAGCTTAGGTTGGCGGTCATCCAGGTTGATATCTGGGTGATGGTGTTACGTACATGATTTACTGGAACTTCTGGAAGGGAATGAGGAGAGAAAGATATGAACAGTTGTGAATCGTCAGCACAGAGGTGATGATCAACAGAGGATGAGGAAATGAGTTTGCTGGAGGTGTAAAGAATGAACAGCAGAGGACCGAGAACATAACCTTGAGGAACACCGCAGATAATGGTGCGCGGGTTAGATAGTGACCAGCGCATTAGGCCTAACAGTGAAACAACGCGAGGAACGTTAGACCATATCGAGTAGTTGAGCAATGGAGGAGGAGAACGAGCTGGGGAGAAGGATATGAAGAGTTGGGCGTCGTCTGCATGAAAATGGTGGTCAACAGAAGAGGATTTTGAAGATATGATGGTGAGCGAGTAGACCGCGGCGCTATACATGTATATGATATGTATATGATCTTTTAAACTCACTTAATTTGGACCTCTTTTGGACTACTCTCTGGAAACCCCCTCTGATTTGGTTTGGCCTTCTGGAAACTGGACTCGGACGGTCGGACCTCTTTTGGACTACTCTCTGAAACTCCTCTGATTTGACGTAGCGCTCGTGAATAGGCTGGTGCCCTGCGCTTGGCCTTCGAGTGGTGCTTTAGAAGTTTGGAGATTACGATTACGATTACGATTTTATGAGATGACACAGGGTATACGCTATAGTGTAACAGTAACTGGTGTAGCGAAGTGACCTAGGATGGAGAGACAGACAGACAGACAGACAGACGGACGGACGGACGGACGGACGGACGGACAGACAGACAGACAGACAGATATAGATAGATAGATAGATAGATAGATAGATAGATAGATAGATAGATAGATAGATAGATAGATAGATAGATAGATAGATAGGTAGGTAGGTAGGTAGGTAGGTAGGTAGGTAGGTAGGTAGGTAGGTAGGTAGGTAGGTAGATAGATAGATAGATAGATAGATAGATAGATAGATAGATAGATAGATAGATAGATAGATAGATAGATAGATAGATAGATAGATAGATAGATAGATACGGATGGATGGATGGATGGATGGATGGATGGATGGATGGATGGATGGATGGATGGATGGATGGATGGATGGATGGATGGATGGATGGATGGATGGATGGATGGATGGATGGATGGATAGATAGATAGATAGATAGATAGATAGATAGATAGATAGATAGATAGATAGATAGATAGATAGACAGACACCAGACAGACAGAGAGCCCTCCGTTTTTCACAATCGATGTGTCTACGACGAACAGGAAGGAACGAGGAAGAATAAAAAATACGGGTTTAGAACGAACATCTCGCATTCTTTACAAGAATAAACAGACGAGTAAGGAGGAAAGCGAAGGGAAGAGCAGGAAGAAGGACGGCGTGACTCACCACACGATTACATAGTATGCAATTAGCATTTCCTACAACAGTAAACGAGAGTAATTAATCAGCGCAGCGGCAGAAGCGGATGCTTACCTGATGACTGTGACGTAGATGAGACCACTGATGAGGATAACGATGGCGATCAGAACTGCAATTCCCATGACAACGGCGATTGACAGACCTACGATCGGCAAAACAAGTTTCATCGTTAACTGATCTGCTGTGTAAAAACTGCACTCGCAGGGAGATATGGCTGTGCAAATGAACATCGATTTATGTACGTGAGTAAGTACGCATGTAAATCCCCGAAATTGTTCAGCGCTTCACAAAAGTCGTGTGATGGAGATCAGCTTAATCAGCGGCACTAGTCTAGACATAATATCAAATCAAGTCCGCCAGAACCATGTTTGTTCGGTTTCGTTGTCGGGTTAGAATCCGAGGGGAAGGGTCAGGCTGACGGGACAGCATAGTGCTGTGGTGGAGATCATGGGTAATGGTGCACATCATGGGGCTTCAGTGTCTCTGGGAATGCCTCAAACTTTAAGATGATCTTATAATATAAATATCGAAGCTTTTACTGAGTATAGAAAATAGTAACTATAGTGATCAGCAGTGTCAAAAGCAGTCTAAGGTCGAGGCACACCGAGAGACACGCCTTTCCTTTATCAATAGATGAGAAGATGCTGTTCAACGTCAAGTATGCATGAATGCATCGGTGCAGGTTATTTACGCGCGTCTATGTCTTGAACCAGGTTGGGAATTGTCGGGGGCGGAGGTTCAAGCCCCTAGTCTTTCTTAGGACCCAAATTAAGTCTTCACTGCACACCCAGGGGGTCGTTTCCAACCCCATCAGTTGTGCTGTTGTGATTTAGCATTATTTTACTCTGAGTCTCTGACAAAGAGAAGAAATTTCCATGGTGTATCATGTATGCATTTTTGAATTATCTCAAAAAAGGAATTGATTTTGATTCGAGTCTGACTTGCAAGACTGCTAGCGTTGAAATCAGCTGCTTTCAAATTTCGTTGACATCAGTTTGCAAAATACGGATAAAATGTTCAACCCCCCCCCCCGTCTTTTTCTGCAATTCTCACACTGTTTTGAACCAAGAAGCGTAGGAGTTCACACTGTATACCGATTGCCAGCTTGGAAGTAAGCGTCAGATGAAACGATTGACTATTGTATGGTTTCTTCAGCCGCATTGTAGATTTTAATTATGCGAAGACAACAGAGTAACTCAGCTGTTAGAGCTTAATAGTATAGGTCGACTGAGTCCCTACATATAGAATCATACTTAAATGAATCCCTTTAGTGTCTCGAGTCTGCTGGACACGATGAAGGTTTCTTCTAAGAAGATATGGGATGGAAGAAAGAGTAGGAGGAAAAAGAAGAATACGATAAGAACTTAGAAAGAAGAGCAAGGGTTGATGCGAGTCGCGAGCGCCGCTGATCTGAGTGGCGCTATACGAGTCTTACAATTAAAAAGAAATCCACGATATTACGACAAATGTTAAATTTTATCAGCAGCTTACCATTAGACAGCGAGAAATGGCCTCGTATTGGCAGTGGGCTTAGAAAACCTAAAAATAAATCAACTTCAGTATTATATTGCTGCGTGGGCCTAATCGTAGAAATTATATAGCGTTACTTTTTAAAGCACAAATTTATTTATGTGTAATGAATTGTGAAAAAGTGACATATTAAAATAAGGGCGTCAGCGTGAGTTTGAGAGTTAGAGGATTGACAGATTCAGAAACTTACGTTACAAGGGACACAGATAAGGAAGACTCCGCCGTATTATTTTCACCAAAAGTGTCAACCTTTCTAGCCGTAGACACTCTGACAACCGTTTCCAAGTCTCAGACATTTCTGATGACCAACTGATTTACTGGTTCTGCGTGCTTTTGAGTGAGTAATTTACCTTTCCTCTTTCCTTCCCAGAAGACCACCGCGGCTTGAGCGCATCCAGAAAAATAGGCGAATTTATTATCGCCACTGAGGTCACTGCGACACTTCCTAACTGGTATGGGGGCCCAAACTGCTCCAGCTTAATATATTTCCAGTGAGGGCCGCGTATACGGATTAATCACGATGTGGGCCGACGCCAATGTAATGAAGTATCAAGATAATAACAACAAAACATGCAGTATCTTTAGTAGTAGCGAAGGTCAGTGGACTATCCTGTACAAGTCGATATATCTGAGGTTTGATATAAGCTCTGGAAAGGTCAATTCCCGGTTCAATATCTCACCCAAAGCAAGCGTAGTATTAGAAAGAAAGCTAAGGAGAAACAATGTTGCAAATTAGGCAGACAGAGATTAAAGATCTGTCCACGAATACCAAGCCAGATGAACTCGGTTTTTCCGGGTTTCAGTTGGAGGCGGTTGGAGGACATCCAGGGCAGAGCACCTCCGATGCCTGAAACATTTCCTTCGCCAAAGAGATAGCTTCCACAGCCGGACGATGAACGAGTGCCTGGGTATCATTTGCATATAGGCCTACTGATGAGCCGAAACTCCCAAGGAAGAAAGGAACTGGCTTAAACCGAGATATAGAGAATATACAGTAGTCAGTAGTGGCCATAAGATGGAACTCTTTGAGATACCAAGTGAAAAGCGCAATGCATTTGTCGCATGCGTTGGATCCAGATAAAACGATCTTCGTCATTGCGCGTTCGCCTGAAACGTCGCTCAAGTCTCAGTGAAGTCGCCATTCTACGGATGAGGAGATTGTCGATCAGGTTGCACATTGAAGACTCGTAGATGTCAAAGGGGTTTTCTGAGGAGCAGTCTTCAATGATATACAGGTTTCTACAGAGTGGATTTTTAAACAGGCCAGCCTTTTGGATTTTTTTTCATCCTCGCATGGACCTCACTCTATAAAGCGGTTGCACGTGAAGGTAAAGAATAGTGAAAACGTAGACCATGATCTGAGAGGAACGTCAGCTCCATCAGAAGATCTTGAAGGACGCAGTGATCCACTTCGAGATAGCCTCTTATATGAAGCATTGGCTGAGAAACAAGCTTAGTCAAACTGAATTGCTGGACGGGATGATTGAATCGGGCTACGTCCGGGAAATCGGGGCCCGCGAGGTGGATGTTAAGGGCACCAGTGATAACTAGTTGGATGAGAACTCGGAATGCGGATGTGTAAGTGGCAAGGAGCGACCTACGTAGGCGTAGGCTTAATATATAGGCTACCTTCATAATGTCGCATTCCAGGTGGGAGAAAGGGGTAGGCTATAGACGCCACTGCTCATTGCTCAGTACCTCTTCACATCAGTTTTTACAACCGCGTAACCTTTGGGCACAACTCAACGTTGCATTATCAGTAGGCCTGTCTATAGGGTTGCAATATCATTAGCACTGCACTGTCAGAAGCATTGGCTTTGCCACTGTCATTAACACTAACACTGGCTTTGTCCTGTCATTAGCACTAACAATGCCATATCAACAACACTAGCTGTGCCCTTTCACCATCACTAACGCCTCGCTATCGGTGCATGAAATCGATGCGTCGGCCATCCTGGTGGATGGATCGCTTGCACTATAGTCAGAACTACATGGTCATCGGTGGTCATCGGCGTCGTATACAATACCATCAGCATCAGCATCATCATCACCAGCATCATCATCATCAGATGAAACCTTCGCTCCTTAATCCACCACCGTTCCGCGTTTTCCAAAACGACCGCCAGGGGCGCTGTTACAGTTTCTGACTGCTCTCGTTTTCCGATCAGAGACGCGGCTTAGCCGGAATCCCCGACCCACGCGCTACACGCGGACCGTATACAGGCAGGGAAGATGAATTGCCCGATCCGGCGCTCGGCAGGGTAATCCCGGCCGAACCACGCCGGCTAAGCTCTCGCCGGTCACCGATTCGATTCCAGCGTATACAGACCCAATTAAGCTGTCCGTGTGCACATAGAGCACGTCATAGACAGGGCTTAGGCGCACACAGTCGCCAGTTTGTCTCGACTGTAAGCGTTCAATTTCAAACTAACATCAACTCTCTATATTGCTGGTTGCATCGCTACATCGAGTCTGACCTTGTAGAGGTCTCTCAGTTGAACAAGTATACAGACATACATACATCTTTAATATGTATATAGGCCGCCTACATTATGCGTTCCATAGACCAAAATGTTAATTACTATGATAAATAAATATTATATATATATATATACTTTTATGTCTCTAAGAAAGAGTGATAAAAATATACGGCAGACAAATAAAGCAGATGTATCCCATTAAAATGACCTATGTGTAGCAATTATCAATCTTCCACTGTTCTACTGCTCTTAAGGCTGTTCTCTTTCGCCAAGGTTGGTCTGGGAGCGCTTCTGAATAGTTACCTTGAAGAACGCGTTATAAAAGTGTCCAATTGATTGATTGACTGTATATGACAAATAGTTAATAAATTTAAAATATATAATATATAGGGCCTATATATCATACAATTATTTATTACTGCAAGTCATATTATGCGCCAGATGTAGTAGACCTATAGCTTGCTTGTATTTATCTGGTGGGCCCTAGATATCATATATCATATATACGAGGTATATATATATAGACCTAAAAGTACTAAATTCTGACGTATAATTTGTCAGTGTGTGATGGCTATAGTCTAACGCTGACTCTACTCAAGGAAATGAGTGATGGATCATCTTGCCTCTGAACGCAGAACAGTTTCCCACGACTCCGCTCCACCTGTTGTTTCTACAAACAAGATGCCACGTCTTTTCCGTGTCCTCGCATCCAACAACCGCTGTATCTCCATCTCTCTTGTACCAGGCAGACGGCGGAGGTTTGAGATCTGGACAACCGACCGCTGCAAAGCCATTAACTGACACACTATACTCTATAGAGTCATTCTATACGATAATACATCAGCCTATACCCTATGACATCATCATGAACCCCATTGCATTATTCTGTACCCGATAACCTATCCTATATAATCTATAACATTATCATATACATATAGCATCATCATATGCCATACAACACCAGCAAAACCCCTATTAACATATAGGATCCTACATCCTATAATAGCACCGTTTACGTGCGCAGCATCATGATCACCTGTTTTAGGCCTGCATAAATATCCTTTATCGAGAAACAATTGTCTTTTCCTATATATAAATAGTCGAAGCCCTCTATAGCAGACACTAAACTAATCTCAAATCGTTGACTTGTTTTCGCAATTTGAACGATGGCTTCGCAATAAATGAATAAATTCTACAAAGCAGCGTAACGATGAAGAATTGTCATGAAGTCTGGTTCTTGGATTAGGTCTATTGGTTTCGTGTTTGCGTTTCAGCTGGATCAGCAGTCAACCATGATTAGAGTTTTGTCGGTAGATGTTTTAGGTTACATGATGACCTAATTGGTTATTTACTTTAATTTCACTTAGCAAAAAGATGTGATAACAGGCTTAACAGCCGATAGTCGTGTGGTTGATAGGCATAATTAATTAAAGCGTTTATTATTCGAAAACATGTGCTATTCCTTATTGGCCGATATTAGAACACGTTCTGTTTCTTATTATCTTATCTCTTATCGTTCTATAATCAAACTAATGTTTATTGCATTTGAGACAAACAAACATTGCGCATGCTGGGTCACTGGATCTGGCTTCAGCTATAGACATCTGCGAAGAGTAAACTTACTCTTGTAGTGGATCATGAACCTCGGACCTTTTCCCTCAATCTTCTCCGGTAAGAAGTAGATTTCGACGGAATTCTTGTGCGACGAGTAGATCAGCTCTTCCCGTTCCCTCCCTCCGCAGATCGTCTGATTTGTAGCAGCGTTTCGCTCGACTATGTATCCGAATGTAATGCAGCTGTTCATTCCACCGTAGTCCACCGGCGTCCTCGACTCCGTCCTCGAACTCTGCCCGAAAGGGCGCCAATAGGTAAAGTCGAGCAAAGTGACGTTGACCCGTTGACCCGGAAGTGCGTCTATAACCCACGGTGTCGTCGATGACCCGCAGTTCGTGGAGTAACT